>SRPW01000100.1:0-41264 GCA_018360225.1 Claviceps pusilla | reverse complement strand
AAGTGCTATATAGTATTATATTCTTAATATCCTTAGCCTATTAATTTTATAAGCTTTTTATAAGCTAAAACTAAGGGATATACCCTATTAATATAAGCTACTTAGTAAAAGTAGTTACTAGCTTATTATTTTCTAAAGCCTCCCTAACTTTACACTAGTTTTATACTAAGTATATACCTATATTAATAAAGTAAAGATAATTAAAATTTTTATAAAATAGTAAAATATAATAGTAGTCTTTATTATTAGCCTAATAGCTATATATTAATAATTCTATCTTAGAAATATATTAGCTAAAGAGAAAAGTATTAAGTTTAATTTATTTTATATATATTTATATAAGCGCTATAGATTTATACTTAATTAGGCTTAAGTAAAGGTAAATAACTTTAGTAGTAAAAGTAAAGCTAGGGTTAAGCTTTATTACTATATAGTTAATATTAGTTTAGTATACTTATATAGTAGCCTACTTTTAGTACTAGTAGTTCTTTTATTTTAAGGCAAGCGCTTTAGTTAAAAAAAGCTTTAGTAAGTAGTTATAGGGTTAGTTTAGAAATAAAATATAGTTTAGGTAGTTATTTAGGTATAGTAGGTAGCTATGCCCTTAGTATATTAATCTATATCTAAGTTAAGCTACTATTATAGTATAAGTACTATAAATATGCTTAGCTATTTTATTAGCTTTTATTTATTAGTAAAAGTAAAGTAAATAGTAGTTAAGGTAAAGGTTAATTAAAGCTATAGCTACTTTAGTTTTAATTAGGGTATATAGTATTACTTTAAATACATTAGTTACTATTTTTAAGCATTTAATTTATTTAGAAATAAATACCTTAGCTATACCCTTAGCTTTACTACTAACTTTAGTAAGAGTATAGTATAATTCTATACTATATATAATTATACTTTAAATAACCTATATATATAAGAGTTATATATTATATAATAAGCATCCCTAGGTTAAAGCTACTAGTAATATAAGTATAAGCCACTACTATACTAGTTTTAACTTAACCTAACTTTAGTATACTTTCTAGTAAAGCTTATAATAAACCTATACCTTAAGAAAGTAAGTAGACTAAACTAGTTATATTATATTAGTGCTAAGTTAAACTAGTAATATAATTATAGCATACCTTTTAGTAAAGTATATAAGTTTACTTTTCCCTAAGTTAAACTTAAGACTTAATTCTTAAAACTAGTTTTAGTAAATTACTTAAGTAGCCTTAAGGCAATCCTATATCTCCTTTACTATATACCTATATATAAGTATATTTATATTATTAAAGAAGCCTATAATTAATATAAAATATACTGCTTAAAGCTTAGTATATAAAAAGGTAATATAAAGTAAAAAGAGAATAGAAGAGATTAAAAACCTCTATAGTATACTTATAGTTATAAATAAAGGGCTTATAGATTTACTATTAAAATAAAGGTTAGTAATATATTTAGTAGTAAAGAAGTAAGTTTACACTACTATTTATATAAAGATTTTAATAGCTATAAAGGTATAAGTTAGTCTTTTATAGTAAATAATATTAAAGGCTACTAATATATTTAGTTAAAGTAGTAATATAATACTACTATAGTACTATACTATATATACTAATTCTACTAAAATATTTAGTATAACCTTTATTAACCTATTTACTTTATTACCTATTTATAAGTTAGGTAGTGTACTACTTAATTTAGTTATAAGGGTAAGCTAACTTACTACTACTGCCTTTATTACTTTACTAATAATACTAAAAAGTAAGATAAGGCACTAGGCCCTTACTCTTTACTATTTTATTAAAGTCTTACCTAACTTATAAAAAATAATAACTTTTACTTACTAAAATAAAGCTAGGTAGTAGCTAATATAGTAATATATATTAAGTAGGTAAGTAAGGGTCCTAGCTAGTAGCTTACTATATACTTTAAGGTATTTAGCTAAAAGTTTATTTAATTTTAATGCCTTTTAGCTAGCTAGGCTTTTAATAATACTATAGATTTTATTAGTATTAAAGTAATCTTTTAATAAAAACATTATAGTATTAAGGTAGTTATTAAAATCCTTTAGTATATTATTAAGTTAGGCTTAAGAGAAAGAGAAAAAATAGTTAGCTAGTATAGCTACTTTCTCTTAGTATAACTTAGTAGTTATAGTGTTTATACCCTTACCTTAAATAAAAATAGGGATTTATTACTATTTTAGTAGTAATTTATTATAAAGCTATACTTAGTGTTTAAGTTTTTATAAGTTTTCTCTATAAATAGTAGCTACTTTAATAGTAAAGCGTTAGGCATTATACCTTTTATTACTAATAGTTTAGTACTATATTTAAGCTATATTAACTATAAGTTACTAGTTCTCTTTAGTATAGGATATCCACTACTATTATAATACTCTCTTAGTATTTTAAGTAGCTTTTTTAATATAGTAGTTTTACTATAAGTTTAGCTTAAGACTGCCTTAAAGTTCCCTTAAAACTACTAGGTTTATAATAAATTAAAGCTTAGCTATTATTTATTCTATATAGCTATTAATTTCTATAGGTATTTAAAGTAAGGGTTTAGTAAGGTTATAGTAAAACTATATTACTACCTTAGCTATTATAAAGTTATCTTCTATATATAACTATTTAAAATAAAGTAAGTAGTTATTATATAGCCTTAGGCTAGTGCTAATATAAATAAGCTATAGAATATAGTTAGATTTAATAAGGTTTAGTCCCTTTATAAATTTAGCTTCTATATTATAAGTAACCTAAGTATAGTTAATAATACTATTTTTTTTACTCTATATTTTTTAAGTTACTTTACTCTATAGTATTATAAGTCTAAGCTACTACTATATTACTAGTATAAGGAGTGTATTACTCTTTATTAAAGTTTAGCTATAATAGTTTTAAAGTAAGTAGTATTAATAAAAGTCCCTTATAAAAATACTATAGTTTAAAGGTAAAGCTATTATAAAGTTAAGAAAGAGTAATATTTAATTAGGTTTATAGGTTAGGGAATATATTAAGTAAATATAGTATCCTACTAATATTATTAAGCATTAGTCCTTATTTATATATATTAACTATACCTTAAGCCTATATTAATAGTTTATATAAATTATAGTATAGCTACCTTAAGTAGTAAATTAAAAGTAGCTAAGGCTAGGGTTAAGTAGTTTATTATTTATAATTCCTAGCTTCTATATTACTATTATATTAGCTTTAGGTTAGGACTTTAACGCTAAATATATAAAGTAGGTTTTCTTCTATATATTCTAGTATATAATCTCTATTATATACTTTATATAATATATTAAGTTAGGCTTAGCTTATTTAGTGCTATAGTAGCTATAAGTTATTAACTTAAAAAGGCCTTTATAGTAGCTTATAAGCACTATATTAATTCTAATTTAGTATTAGGGAGGTAGGTATATAGCCTACTAACTTACTTTTATAGTAAAGCCTTTTATAATAATAAATTACTTATATCTTTCCTTTAGCTATAGTTAAATACCTTTATTTAACTATCTTTCTTTAATATAAAAGGTTTAGTAAAGGCTAGGGGCTATACTAAGTATATAGTATATATATAATTCTATTATTTATTTATAATATTATATATATAAGACTATATAGGGTAAGGTCCTAAGTAGTTAATATAGCATTCTTATATAGCTCCTAATAGCGCTAGGTATAATTATTTACCCTCCTTATACTAACTAAATATATAGTAACTATACCTTAGAGGTAATATATAGTATATAGCTATATAGCTAAATTTAAAGCACCTAAAGTATTATTAGAAATAAATAGTATTATTATAAAGCTTAGCTTTAAATATCTTAGCTTTATAAATAATTTTAGTATAGTATAGCTTATTTATTATATTAACTCTATTAATAGTAATAATTAAAGGGGATTAGGTTATAGTACTATATAGCTTTTATACTATAACCTTTACTAAACCCTACCTATTAGCTATAATTATATTTTAAAGGATATTATCCTTCTCTTAGTTTTATATATAATATATAGAAAAGCCCTTAATAATAATACTAAATATATATTAGTTTAGTATTACTTTTAGACTAAAAGTAGTGCTAACTTAGGCTATATTATTAGTATAAGGCTTTACTATATTCTAAAATATAATTATAGTATTACTACTATAAAGGCAATACACTACTATAGTAGTATTAGTATTAATAGCTTAGTTAATAATAGTAATAGTTTTTTTAAGTAAATAGTTTTATATAGCTTTAGCTATTATACTACTTTTAATAATAGTTTTATAATAAATATAAGGTAGTATTATTACTATTATAGCCTAAATCTATTAAATAGGTAGTTAGGTAATGCCTTTAGTAGTAATATTAGCTTAGCTTAAAGCTATTATATTTCTAGTGCTAATAGCTTTCTTTACTACTTATTTAATAACTTCTTCTAAGTTTTTAATTATAATAGGCTTATTAGGTAATAGTAAGGTTAATTTTATTAATATTTTAGTATAGGTTTAAGGTATAAAAAGGCTATATTAAGCATATATTAAGGCTATATTATTAATATAAAGAATAATATTCTATATACTCTTTAGTATTATAGCTAATATAAGTTTAGCTATTTTATTATATTTAATAGTTAAGTAGTTTAGTATTTACTTATATATAAGCAGTAGTATAAAAGTAACTTAAGGTATTATTAATATAAAGCTACCCTATCCTATAAGTAGGTAGTAGTAGCTCTATATAAGGCTATAATTCTTATTATTAATATTTATTAGTATTACCTTATTTACTATGCCTATACTCTAGTATTAATACACTATTAGAGATAGAGTAAAATAAATATAGCAATTTTTTTTCTACACTTTTTAAGAGGTTTAGAGTCGGTTCTGCGTTGCTACTGCAGTGCAGGTAAATTTGCGAAAAGTTCACAGCTTAATTATTATAAGCTCTATTTAGTAGCCTATATTAGTAATTTATATAAATTATAATATAGCTACTTTAAGTAGTAAGTTAGAAGTAGCTAAGGCTAGGGTTAGGTAGTTTACTATTTATAGTTTCTAGCTCCTATATTACTATTATATTAGCTTTAGGTTAGGACTCTAATACTAAATATATAAGGTAGGTTTTTTTCTATATATTTTAGTATATAACCTTTATTATATACTTTATATAATATATTAGGTTAGGCTTAGCTTATTTAATATTATAATAGCTATAGGTTATTAACTTAAAAAGGCCTTTATAATAGCTTATAAGCACTATATTAATTCTAATCTAATATTAAGGAGGTAGGTATATAGTTTATTAACTTACTTCTATAGTAAAGCCTTCTATAATAATAAGTTACTTATATCTTTTCTTTAGCTATAGCTAAATATCTTTATTTAACTATCTTTCTTTAGTATAAAAGGTTTAATAAAGGCTAGGGGCTATACTAAGTATATAGTATATATATAGTTCTATTATTTATTTATAATATTATATATATAAGACTATATAGAGTAAGGTCCTAAGTAGTTAATATAGCGTTCCTATATAGCTTTTAATAGCGCTAAGTATAATTATTTACCCTCTTTATATTAACTAAATATATAGTAACTATACCTTAGGGGTAATATATAGTATATAGCTATATAGCTAAATTTAAAGTATTTAAAGTATTATTAAAGATAAATAGTATTATTATAAGGCTTAGCTTTAAATATCTTAGCTTTATAAATAATTCTAATATAATATAGCTTATTTACTATATTAACTTTATTAATAATAATAATTAAAGGGAATTAGGTTATAGTGCTATATAGCTTCTATATTATAACCTTTACTAAACCCTACTTATTAGCTATAATTATATTTTAAAGAATATTATTTTTCTTTTAGTTCTATATATAGTATATAGAAAAGCCCTTAATAATAATACTAAATATATATTAGTTTAATATTACTTTTAAACTAAAAGTAGTGCTAACCTAGGCTATATTATTAATATAAGGCTTTATTATATTCTAAAATATAATTATAGTATTACTACTATAAAGATAATATACTATTATAGTAGTATTAGTATTAATAGCTTAATTAATAATAATAATAATTTCTTTAAGTAAGTAGTTTTATATAGCTTTAGCTATTATATTATTTTTAATAATAGTTTTATAGTAAATATAAGGTAGTATTACTACTATTATAGCTTAAATTTATTAAATAGGTAGTTAGGTAATACCTTTAATAATAATACTAGCTTAGCTTAAAGCTATTATATTTTTAGTATTAATAGCTTTCTTTATTACTTATTTAATAATTTCTTTTAAGTTTTTAATTATAATAGGCTTATTAAATAATAGTAAGGTTAATTCTATTAGTATTTTAGTATAGATTTAAGGTATAAAAAGGCTATATTAAGTATATATTAAAGCTATATTATTAATATAAAGAATAATATTTTATATACTCTTTAGTACTATAGCTAGTATAAGTTTAGCTATTTTATTATATTTAATAATAAGGTAATTTAGTATTTTCTTATATATAAATAATAGTATAGAAGTAACTTAAGGTATTATTAATATAAAGCTACTTTATTTTATAAGTAAGTAGTAGTAGCTTTATATAAGGCTATAATTCTTATTATTAATATTTATTAGTATTACCTTATTTACTATACCTATACTTTAGTATTAATACACTATTAGAGATAGGGTAAAATAGATATAGTAATTCTTTTTCTATACTTTTTAAGAGGTTTAGAGTCAGTTCTACGTCGCTACTGTGGTGCAGGCGAATTTGCGAAAAGTTTTTCCAATAGTTTTTTAAACTACTAATATAATAAAGAAACTTATACTAAAATTATTAATTAGTATAGATTTTATATATAATTATAGTATTAAAATTAACTTTATTAACCCTAGGGTTGTTTTCTAATCTATATATAATATAACTATACCTAGCTGCATTTTCTATCCTATTAATATAGTCCTAACTAGGAGGGTTATTACAATATATAATATTACTATGCTACTATATAGCTTAGAATTAGTGCTAGTTTTCTAGAAGGACTATATAGTATATAAGGCTACTAGTATTTATTATTTTATCTTAAAGAACTACTAGATTTTTAATAGTATTATAGATTATAGGTAGGTAAAATGCTTACTAATTTATAACTTTATAGACTTTTTAATTTATATTAAGCCTAACTAAAGGCTAGGGAACCTTTAAAGCCTAAATATAGTAAACTTCTACTTTACTATAAATAATATTAAGACCTTCTCTACCTTCTATAGTTATAATATTAATATTCTATAGGGCTATAAAAAGCTAATAGCACTAAAGGATATCTTTTCTCCTAAAGCTAAGGGAGATAATAAAGATACTGCTAATAACCTTAACCCTAGGGTAGTTAATAATAGTATCCCTTTATATAGTATTATATACCTAAATAACATTCTATTTATTATAAATAAATTTAGCATTAAAATTATAAATCTTAACTTAGTAGCTATAGAAAAACTTATTAAACTTACTAATAAATATAATATTTATTATAACTAAGGGGTAGTGCTAATGCCTAAGGAGGAGTAGATATATATTAATTTTATTAATAGCTAATAAAATTAACTAAAACCTTTATAAGTATATTACTTAAGTAAAAAGGATTTTAAGAAATTCTATAAAATCTTTAATAAAAAGTATAAAGTTAGTAAGGTATTTTACCTAGGGGTAGGCAAGAAGGTACTATACCTATACCCTAGCTTTCTTATTTAGTATAATACTAAGAAAGAATATAAAGGAAGGGCAGTAATTAATATAAAGCTTATAAATAGTATTACTATCCTAAATATATACCCTTTACTTAATTAAAGGGATATTATAGAGAATATATATAGAAAGTATTAAATATCCCTTCTAAATACCTTTAGTTTCTTTAACTAACTTTTAATATAGTATAAACACTATAATAAAATAGTAATTATTTCTAAAAAAGGAATTAAAGTATTCTATATTATAATATAAAAATATAAGAATTCCCTAGTATATACTTAGCGCTTTATAAATAAGCAATTCTATAAACACTATGCTTTTATATAAGTATATATTAATAATATTATAATTTTCTTTAATACCCTTAAAGAATATCTAGCTTACCTTAAAATAGTGTTCTAAATTCTTAAGAAATGCTGCTTATATAAAGTAGCTAAGAAATTATTTATTAGCTACCCTTTAATCTAGCTCTTAGGTTTTATTATAAATATAAAGAGCATTACTAATACTAATAACTATATTAAAGCATTTAAAAACCTCTAAATACCTACTATACTCTTAAGCCTTAAAACCTTTATAGGGATAGCTAAATTCCTCTATATAGGGGTTCTCTAGTTTAACCTATATATTAAACCCTTATAAAATAAAAAGACTAAAATTCTTTAGAACCTTTATAAGAAAAATAAGCTTCCTATTAGGTTATTTAAGTAAGTATAAAAATATATAGCTTAGTAGGTAAGTTTTATACCCTTTAAGTAGGAAATTATATTCTTTAAGGCAATTTAAAAACTTCTATATACTAAGATTCTACTCTAGCACTATAACCCTAAGAGGCCTTTTTTCTTTAAGGTTAATATATATAAAAAGGGTTTTAGCCTATATACTTTTTAATTAGTAGTTAATTAGAATAGTACTAGCATTCCTAGAAAGAATATTAGTAATAATAAACTTTACCCTATCTTATTTCTCTCCTAGCTAACCTTAGCTATTAAAAAAAGGTATAGCTTAATAGAGGTAAAGGTTACTACTATTACATAAGGGATAAGGAAGCTAAGAAAAATAGCCTAATCTAACTTATTAGCTATAAATATTATTATAGATTACTTACTAGTAAAGAGAATTATTTAGTATACCTTACTTATAATAATAAATCTTAATAAAGCTAACCTTAAGCTTACTAAAGTTATAATTATCTCTTATAATTTAAAATCTATATTATCTATATTTCTAGCACTCTAATGTAGTACCTAACACACTTTCCTGCTTGCTTATTAACGTTAGCTATAGGGAAGTAGCTAACTATAGTAAATTTAATAAACTTAATACTTATATATACTTTAAAGAGGAATTTATAGCCTTTACTATTATAAATAATAATTTAAAGGATTCTATTATAATAGGGTATTAGTATAATATAAAGTATAGCTAGTTTATTAAGGGTATTACTATATATAGAAAAAGGTAATGCTAAGCTAATTAAAACTAACTATAAATTCCCCTATATAGCTAGAACCTTTAAAACAATAGACTTCTTTACTACTATAATTTAAAAGAATTATACTAACTTTATATCCCTTAAAGCTATATAAAAGCTCTTCTTTAGCTTACTTATAATAATACTTACTACTTTAGTATAAGGAGAATAGCTAAGGAGCTCTCTACTATCTACTTTCTATAAATAAACAGCTAAATACATACCTATATAGCATACTATAATATCTACAGAGAAAACGCAGTTTTTTAATCTTAAGCCCTAGGAGAAATAAAACCTTTTTAAATAAAGCTAATACCTTTTTATAGTATTTTATTAAATTTTATTATAAATATACTAAAAGTTAGCTCTATAAATATAATATAGGCAGTAAAAGAATTTACTACCTATAATTTACTTTACTTAGTTAACTACCTCTTTAGTAAGAAAATAATTCTTATTCCTATCTATAAAAAGTATTTAGTAGAAATTTAGGCTAAACTCCTACTTAAAGGACTTTACCTTACTAACTAAGGGCTACTATAAGAAATTATTAGTAATTAAGACCCTAAGTTTATCTCTAACCTTTAAACTATACTTTTTTATAAACTAAAAGTAAAGTTTCTTATAGCTATAGTATATTACCTATAAACTAATAGTATAGCTAAGTGTAAAAACTAAACTATAATTATTATAGTATAGTATTATACTATAACTAACTTAGATATTCCTTAGCCTTTAATACTTTTAGCACTTTAATATTACCTTAATAATATAGCTATAGCTTTAATTAACTAATTACTTAATAAACTTATACTTAGTTATAAGCTACTTATAATAGTAAACCTTCTTATAAATCTAAATAAATCTATTATAAATCCTAATAATACTAACCTCTTAATGCTTTAAAAGTTATACTAAAGAGAGGATAAGTATATTATTATAGTAGTAGCTATACTTATAAAAATCTAATATAACTCTAGGCATAACTTAGTAGATATTAATATTAAGGATATAGTATACCTTAGGCTATACTTAGAATATAAGGTCTTAGAATAAATCTCTCCTCTCTCTTTTTGCCTTAATTTTCTATTAACTTTAAGGGTTTATTTAGTAGTTTCTATAGCTTATATTTAAAAACTATAATAAAGTAAAGACCCTTTTAGAAAAATTAAACTAATACTATTACTAGTAAATTTAACTAAATTAGGCAAAGCAGACTATTAGGAAATTAAGAGGATTTAAGATTATTATATATAATTCTTTTAAAAAAAGGGTAAGAAGCCTTATATTAATTTCTTAATTTATTAAAAAGGATACTCTACTAAAGATAATTAGTAGATTTTTAAGAAAGAAATATATATTAATACTGCTAAGATAGTTAATAAGTACCTTATAAGGAATATTATTAATTAGAATAAGAAATACTATAAAAAAGGCTTTATAGTGCCTTTTAATTAATAAAATCTTAATTATACTAGCTCTATATTTAATTTTATAAATATATATAGGGAATTCCCTATTAGTAAAAAATATTAATTATTTTCTAACTCCCTATACACTATAAAAGCTTACCTTAAGCTTACTTTTATAAAGCCTTATTAAAGTATATAAAATCCTTTACTTTCTATACTCTTTTACCTTTTTTTTTACTTTTTTTTCTTTACTTTTTTATCCCTTTTTTCTTTAAAAATTTATATACTACTGCCTTCTTTCTTATAGTAGTTATTTATACTTAATTTATATTTTTCTTTAGCCTATATAAATACACTATCTAAACTCTTAACCTCTCTAAGGTTTTTTATAGTATATTAAATCTACTAACTTAAGGCTATTTATACTAGTTTTACTAATTACTACACTAAAATCTAGTAGAAGTTAAGCTAGGAAAAGGCTTAGTAGGATATATATAGCAAACTTCTATATTTCTTTCTATACTTATATATTAAAGCCTTTAGTAAACCCCTTTTTTTACTACTAACTTTTTATAATTTTTCTAAAGTAGTTAGCTTTAAACCTTAAAAACAGTATAGATTCCTATAATATTAACCTAGCTAACCTATTAGGTTTTATATTTAATTTCTATCTCTAAAAAACTAATATTCTATTTAGCTAGCTAAGGAGCACTTCCACTACTTAAGGCAGTAAATCTTATAGTAGAAATAGTAATAACTTAAGCACACTCTATACTATACCTTAGCCTACTATAGCTAACTATAATATAGATAAGGACATCCCTAATATAGATAATATAAACCCTAATTAGAAGCTAAACAATGCTAATAATATTAAGAAGGAGACCCTAATAGGCCTATTTTTAATAAACCTAACTAGTAAGCTAGTAACTACTACTAAAAAAGTAGCTAAGCGCGTTACTAATACTATAATACACTAGTACCTCTACTAATTTATAAAAGCTAATAGTAATATATATATACCTTATAATGCATTAAATAATATTAACTTTATTACTATAGTTAATATAGAAAAGGACTATATAAAGTAGCAATATACTAATAAGTAAGAACCTAAAAAGAAGGATTAAACCCTTAAGGACGCTCTTTATATCTATAGTATTAAATTTACTAAGGCTAAAGCTAGAATTAGCTATAATAAATTTAGTATTAAAAAAGATAATCCCCTTTATAAGCTATACTTAAAAGTAGTAGCTTACTATATTAATATTTTTAAGAAACTTAATGCCTAAAGCAATAAAGCTATAGCAACTACTATAAAAGGCAATAAAGCTTAAGCTAAAGGTAAATTAAAACTCCCTATAATTTACACTACCTAAAACTCTCTCTAAATAGTAGTTTTTATCTAAAAAAATAAAAGTAACTATAAAAACTATTACTAAACCTTCTAGCTTTTAGCAAAGTCTATTATTATTACTAAACGCATTAGTAATACTTTTAGCTATTTAAATAGGACCCTTAGTAGCCTTTTAGTAATAGTTAGTAAGTCTTACTTTATAAAAATCCTTAAGCTAAGCGCTTAAGTAGCTATTACTATAGCTAAATAGTTATTTAGTATATAGAATAAGGTTCTTATATATATTTTAGCATTAAAGATAGCTATAAAAGCCCTCTAGTTTACTATAATAAACTATAGTAAGATATTTAAAATATACTATAATAGTATTAAAGGCTTTATAAATATTTATAATATTATAAAAACTAATACTCTAAGAATAGTTAACACTAGAATTATAGAGGCTACTAAGTCTATAACTATAGTAAAGACTATTAAGGATATAGAATCCTACCTTATTATATTAAAAAAACATAAGTTTATTATAATAGCTTTAATTTCTACTATTAAATCCTCTATTAAATTACTTTAGTTTAAAGTAAAGGCTATTAAGGCTAAGGTATAAACTATTAAAACTAAAAGCACCTCTAAGACTTTTACTATAATAAAATTAACTAAGTATACTAAGAATAAAACCTTAACTCCCTAGTTAAGGTATTTTATATATAGTAAATACTAGCTAGCTACTATAAGTAGCTTAAAGACTATATTATGAAAAGGGGATTCTATTAATCCCTTTAGTAGGATATTTTAATGCTTCTATTATTTCTTATATTACTATTTTAGTAATACCTTATTATAAAAATTCTAGTAGTTATATAAATATAAGTAGTTTTTAATTTTTTATATTACTTACCTACCTTAAGAAAATAAAGTTAGTAAGAAATATAATAATTTAGTAAAAGTGCTTAATATTTATAATATTTACTACTAGGAATATAAAATCCCTATAGAATTCTACCTATATTTAAATAATAATAAAAGTAAATAAGGTATATAAGTATTCTTAACTTTAAGCTATAAAAACTATATCTTTATTTATATAGGAAACCTTACCTATACTAGCGCCTACCTTAGGTTATAAAATATAGTAATATTTAAGGGTCTTTATTTACTTAGCTAAGGCTATAGCCTAGCTACTTAAGCATATTACTAAGTATAAAAAAACTTACCTTATTATAACTTTTTTATAACTTTCTTTTAATTAATAATATTATTACTTTCTTATTATAGGTTACTTTCTTTATTTTCTTTATTACTATTATTAGCATTCCCCTATACTTTACTACACTCTTTATTATCCCTTTTATAGCTACTTTTCTATATAAAACTATTATTTTTTCTATATAGCTATATAGGGTTTCCTTAGTTTTAATACTAAAACTATAATACTTAGCTATATAATACTAATACTACTTTAAAAGACCCTCTTTACTAAGGAGAAAATTAACTAAGACTATAAAGAGACACTTAATTTCTTTACTAAGCTAGGTAATATATATTTTAAGGCTTACTATAGTGCTAATACTATAGGTAGGATAGAATAAATAAAAAAACCCTTTATTTTTAAATTATACTATATTATAATTACTAAGGACCTTATTAAAGGTAGTTTCTATAAAACCTTTTTACTTTATAAAATCTATAAATTATACTGCCTCCTAATAAATAGCAGTTTATTAAAACTAAATATAGCTTTTATTTATTATATTATAGAACTTAGTATAAATGCTTTTATTTAGCTCCTTTTAATTATTACTATTTATATTAATAAAACTTTTACTAAGTAAAACCTTTAAACTTATATTAAAAGTAGTATTAAGGATATAATAAACCTTTAAAATAAAATTATCCTCCTTAAAATCCTATAAGCTTAGTAGCTTATTAATTTCTTTATTTATTTTACTAAAATCTATAACTATTTTAATATTAAATATATTCCCCTTATTTATTATAAACTAGTAAAAGACTATACTAATATCTTTATTAGGCATTACTTATATCTTACTAGTATATATTATAAGGTTCTTTATATTAGCACTAAGAAAGTCTAAACACTTACTACTTATATTTAAATATTAGCTAATAAAATAACTTATAACCTTTATACTAATAACACCTAAAAGAATTAATATAGTATAAGTGCTAATAAAACTAAGTAAAAGCTTAACCTTAATATAGTATATTTCTATAATAATATAGGGTTTACTTAATATTAGAAAGAAGCTAAGGCTATAGTAATAACCCTTAATATTTATATCCTTAATACTATAGCTAACTATTAAGAGTAAGAGATCTTTAAAAGAGTCCTAGCTAACTCTATAGTCTAACGCTCCCTAGCTAAAGATATCTACTTTATAATAGTATACTAAAGCTATACTATAGACCTTAATAACTCTAAAGCTAATAAAGCTAGTAGCACTAAGTCCCCTAGTAATAGTAATGCATTTATAGGCAATAAAAGTAAGTAGCAATAGCGTAGAATATAGTAGTACACTAGAGGTAAACCTTAGAGGGTTTAATAGTTCTATAGGGGATATAAATATCTATATAAACTTACTTACCTATATTCCCTTTCCTTATTAGTATAACTTCTATAGGTTAGTCTATAACCTAGCTATATATAGACTTTTATAGCTTATTTCTTTTTTCTTTTAGTTTCTTAACTTTATAAGTAAATTACTATAAACTTACTTTCTTTCCTTTCTTTTTCTTTTCTTTCTTAATTTATATAGCTTAAAATAAGCTATATTTTCTTCTATAAAGGGGGGACTTATTATAGTCTATATATAATAGCAGAACCCACTATATATAGAAGGGTTCTGCTCCCCTTTCTTTTTATAATAAATAACTTTAACTATATATATACTTAACTACCTACCTATAACTTAAGTGTTCCTTCTCTTTATAACTTCATAATGTACCACACCTATTATGTGAGTACCCCTAATTTACGTGTGACATCCAGCACGTAACAGACCTATTATAGTTTATTTAAGATAGTAGAACCTACTATATATATAAGGGTTCCGCTCCCCCTTCTTCTTATAAATAATAACTTTAACTATATATATACTAAACTACCTACCTATAACTTTAGTGTTCCTTCTCTTTATAACTTTATAACGTACCACACCTATTGTGTGAGTACCCCCAACTTACGTATAACATCCAGCACGTAATAAATAGCTTAATATAAGTTATTAATCTAATCTTCTTACTTCTATAAGGTAGTATTTAGTTTTATTTTAATAATATTGCTAACTTATACCTCTTTATTATTATTAAAGTGTAAATTATCTAATAAATAATAAGGATAGTAGGAATAATATTTAGTTTTTAATTAATTTAATAAAGTATTCTTTAATTTCTATTTATAAATATATAGATATTAAATCTTCTTTAACTATTAAATTTATTATTAAATTACTTCTTCTTGAGATATAGTCTTTATTTTAGTGTATTCCTTAGTTAGACCTTATTCCTATAATAAGGATTCTCTCTAACTATAGGTTTATATTTAAGATATTCTAACTATATTAGCTTTTAAGTAATTACTTAATAGAAGTCTTAAATTATTATATTAGTTATATAGAAATTAGAGGCAATTAAGTAGAATAAATATAATTTAAATTCTCTTTAGAATTAAAGGTAGGACTAGTAGTATTACTAAACTAAGACTTACTTCTTTCTTTTTTAGTTTAAAATAATTCCTTATTAAATTCTAATAAATTATTTCTTATTCTTTAGTACTTTTCTTCTTATAATACACTACTAATGCATAGATATTTAATTTATTCTAATAACCACTTATCTCTAATTAGATAGTGAATCGTGATAGGGGTGCATGTGATATTTAGATCGGAATTTCCACACATGCCGAATTAGGTATAACAAGTATATAATATTTTTATTATAACTTAGTAATATACTAAAAAGTATATAAAACAAAGAAAAAAAATATTTATATAATAAAGTAAAGATTTATACTTTTAAGCACTACTCTTTACCTAGTAGCTCTATTATAGTGTATACTCTTTGTCTTAGTCCTTACTCTGTTAAGCCATATCTTATAACTAGCCTTAACACCCTACTTATAAAGCTATAATATTTTATAAGTAAAAGGGTAACACTCAGACACCTTCTCTTTCTCCTTATAGTTAATAATAATACTATTAACACTAGAGCGCAGATGCATTCTAGGCTAGTTTATAACATAAAATAAAGATTTGTACCTTTAAGCACTACCCTCTACCTAGTAGCTATGTTGCAGTGTACCTTCTTCTAGGGTGTGATCCACGAAACGAGACAAACTTTGTGCTCGACAAAGTCGGGTACAAGTTGTATGTGGGTCACTATGGGGCGACTACTTTATACTATACTAGGGGGCGTTCATTTAAATTTTTCACTGCCTTTACTAGTTATTAAAGCTAATAATGCTGTTTTTTTTTACTAAAACTGCTATTCCCTTCTCTACTAGCTTTATAAATAAAGCTCTATTCTAATTTATATATAAATACCTTATTATTTTAATATCTATTAATACTATGCCCTAACCCTTAAAGTCTAAGTTATCCCTAGCTAACTAAACTTACTAGTCTAATTTAGAGACTCTTTTGCTGCTTAAGTTATTGCTTAAAGCTTAGTGTAAGGGTTAACTTAATAATAATAAGATTAGTATACTAAGAGAGGTTTTTAAAACCTTTCTTCTCCCTTTAAATTATAATTTTCCTCTTTATTAATAAACTATTACTGTAATTAAGAATTATTATAAGTAGGTTAAGGGGGTTTAGTAAGCTTTCTAGGCTATAAAGTTATAATCTAGCACTACCTATAATAATAAGACTAAAAGACTTTATATAAGTGTCTAAACTATTAAGTTTATTAAGAGTGTGTATATATAATATAGTAAATCTATTACAATAAAGCCTCTCTTAATAAATAAGTCTATCTTAGCTATAGAGTAGGCAGAGATCTTTATTTCTAACCTCCCTATAAGCAATAGAATTATTAAAGTTAATAATAATAAGGGATTTATAGTAGTAGTATATAAAGAATAGGTAAATTTAAAGGAAACTATACTAAAGAAAGCTTCTAAAGAGGAGAATAATAATAATATTAATATTATTAATAACCCTAGTTACCCTACTGCTATAAAAAATAATAAAAAAAAGTCTTAATAAGGAGATAACTGCCCTCTAACTTAACGCTCTAATAACCTAGCTTCTATCCCCTTAGAAAATAATCCTACTATACTAATACCTAAGAGAGTAGCGCTAAATAGCTTATTAAGTAGTTTATAGAAGCGATAGATATTAGCATAGTTATTAAAGCTTATAAAAGTTATATCTTCTACCCTTATGCTGCTTTTAAAAAGCTAAAAGTAATATAATATAAATCCTAGGGCGCTAGGTACTAATAATATAAAGGAGGCAATTAAGGACTGTTTTTTATATTAAGAAGACTTAGGACTTAATACTATAATTTATATTATAGGATAGCTTAAGAAAGACCCTATTAATCCTATAGTTTAGAACTTATTTCCTTTATTAGATATAAAGAAATAGTGGATTAAAGTAAGTAACTTAGTTAATAACCCCTAGCTTTATAAGATTATAAAGATAATCTATAGGTATATACATACACTGCTTTTTATACCTTTTACCTTTACAAAAAATGTAATTAACGCTAAAATTTATTAATAATATTACTTAATCTATTTAAATCTTCTTTTTTTTAATAAATTCTACCTTCTATATAACTTCTAAAGCTATCCTATAATCCAATTATAAATTTCTTCCCCTATAAGGCCTATATTTACTTTATTAGCTTACCTTATAGCTATAGTAAGAGCCTTATGCTTATCCTTATATAAGTTTTGTATTTTTTCTGCTTTAAACTTATTTATCTCTATCCTATTTAACTTAATAAAGTTAAATAATACTATAATAGTATAGATTATTTTTATTTATACTAAAAATAAATATTTAGTAGCGCTATAGTAAATTATTTTCTACTTTTACTTACACTAACTAAAAATATGCTTAACTACTATATAAAGTAATAAATACTAATAATTATAAAGCTCTTTTTTATTTATAGGGCGCTCCCTAGTAAGTGACTAATTTTATAAATAATAGTAAACCTTTAAATATAGTATAATTAGCCCTTAATGTATACTAAATCTAGCGTTGCTAATATAAAAGCGGCTTTTTAGTATTATAAATAACTTTAATAATATAATTTATATTAAGGTTACATTATTAATAGAACCCTCTATGCCTACTAGTATATATAAAAATAATCCCTTAAAGCTTATAGCTACTAATATATTTTATAAAATATTATTCTTTTTTAACTAAAACCTTTACTACTAGTAAAGGGGAATAAATACTAGAATATATATGCTATCTAGAGCGTTAATTACACTATTAAATTAAAGGAATTTTTTATTTAATTCTATAAATAGTAAGACTAACCCTAGCTTTAGCTAATAAATAAATCTTTAGTGTAATTTCCTTATTAGATTAATTAACTTATAAAATATTTATAATACTAATAATTAATTTAAGTAAAAGCAATACCCTATATTCCTTTAAAGCTTATTATAAGTATATATTTAAAGGAATATTATTACTTTCTACTCTATTAATTAGTATTATAAGGGTATAATACCTATATTTATATAAAGCTACTAATAAAGCTTATAAAAGGTCTCTTTAAGCATTTAAAAAAGGTTAATAAAGTAACTATTTAATATATTAAGAACCTTACTATAGAAGTCTTATAAGGTTATTAGTAAGAATTAGCTACCTATAAAGAATCCTAAAAGATAATCCTAAGCATTTTAATAATAAATATACTTATAAAGGTAATAAAGCTAATATACTACTCTCTTAATTATACTAAGCATTTTATAATATAATAAAATTAATATAGTAAAAGTAAGGTTATTAGCATTATTATCTTTAATAATAACTTACTTTAATAGCATACTATATCCGCTAAGGAAGGTTATTATAGTAGTAATAATCTTTATATATAAGTATAGGTATAAAGTTTATACTTAAATTTTACTAATGCTTAACTTTATACTTATTTTTAGGTAAAATTTACATTTTTAGTGTATACTTTACCTTTTATAGGTATTTACATAGCCCCTGCTAGCATAGTACATTAAAATCCTTATAAATAGTGTTTATTAGGGTTTTTAATAAAAATCTATAACTTCTGGCGGAATTTTAGTGCCGAAAATGGCAAGTGTGTCCACTTTTCGCACGATTTTTCGAGCACAAAGTTTGTCTCGTTTCGTGGATCTGACCCCTATGTCTCAGTCTTCACTCCACCAAGCAGTATCCCCCTTAAGAACCTTAATATATACAGTGGGACGCGAAATCTATCTGACCAAAGGAAGGTATCACGAAATTAGCCGATTAAGCATAAAATATTTAAATATTAAAAATAAAAATAATTAAGTAATACGCCTTATATTCTAGCTTTCCCTTTTTTTTATTTATTAGCTTTTATTTTATATACTTTTTTAATTTATCTTATTTAAATCTTTTTTATAAGCTGTTCTTTATATTAAATACTAGGATGGCCGGCTAAATTCAGTTGTGATACCTTCCTTTGGTCAGATAGATTTCGCGTCCCACTGTATGTAGCTAGTATTATTAGTTTAAGTTACCTCTACACAACGCTAAGCCCTACTAAGTACACACTTAGTAGCGACTATATAATAGTTTTCTATTTTACATTCTAAATAATTTTAATAACTATAAAATAACAAACTCATTAATAATCTTATTATATAAGTGTTAGGGGACGTTTATTATGTGTAAGATACTTTTAAAGCAGTTGTTAGACAAACAAGCATACGGAGCGAAACTTGGTTGACCGGCAGATCTTGCCTTTTCTGCTAGTATCGTCGAACAACTTAGTGATGCGAGTCGCATAACCAATTGCTTATGCGATTGTAAGCAGGCCGACTGTTTATGACTACAGATTCGCGTCAAACGAGCCACAAATATGTCTTAAGTTTATCTGCTGCTCTTATGTCGAATCACCTTCAATTCGAGCCATATAATGAGTCACCGCAACGGTGAATCGCGCGGCAATGGCCCTGCAACATTTTATCGACTCGACTCCAACCCAAGCAGCGGGAGTGTCTTCGAAGATGTCGAAATGGCACATGACGAGGTATATCGATAAGCTGTCTCAATCGCAACCGCCCACATTCACATCAGACCAAATCGACTGACGTAGGAACATTCAGCTCTATTCTGGTCCCGTCGCCGAAAGCCTTCCGACTAGTGTTTCTGCCTTTTCGCATCGTCGTCCCCGTGCCGATTCAACGGCGAGCTTCACGTACTTTGAGGAACCGGAGTTCCAGGCGGGAGCGGAGGATTCAAACGACGAATATGCCGAGTTCAGAGACAGACACGGCAGTCGAAGCGTCAGCGACCTAGGAGATGTCGAATTCGGTGTTGAAGATGACGAGAGTTCTGCCGACAGGGAGTACCTTGCATCACATGATGACTATATGCTCAGACGTTGCTCATCAACTCAGGATGGAGATTCCGCCCACGTTCGTTTGCTACGTCGAGACAGCACAGGTACCGCGGCTAGTGCTCGCGCAGGGGGGCGATGCAGCCAGAAAATCTACATGGCCAACGAAGACATGACTATCGTCATCGCAGGCTTTCGCACGAGTCACATTGGCTGGTTCTTGTATCTCTCTCTATGTATACTTACTGCAGGGCTGGCCTTTCTTTGCTGTCGTTGGCTGCCACGATTTTATGTTGCCCTCGTTGGACGGTCATGTTCACTCAGAGACTGCGAGTGGACCATTATCGAAAATCAATGGGGAGAGCTCGTTAGGATTCATGTAATTGTCACTGAGTATGGCCGGCCTGTCTCTTCAATCTTTGGTGTGCCGGAGAAATCCATGCTTTACTGTCTTGACGATGAGAATGACCCTGTCATGGATCATCTTCGTTCATTGGACTATCGCTATGTGCGGCTGTACTTTCATCCTATCAAGGACAAGTTTGTCACATCTGCTGGCTGGAAAGACCCAAGCTGGTCGGATACACGACTTATCCGCTACGGTCTGGATAGTGACGAAAGAGCCATTCGCGAAATTATCTTCGGTCACAATTTGATTGACATTCAGCAGAAATCCATCAGCCAGTTATTGGTGGACGAGGTACTACAGTTCTCACAGTTCGCACTTGTATAAATGACATTCAAACGAAACACGTCTGACTCTTGGTTTAGGTTCTCCATCCTTTTTACATTTTCCAAATCGCTAGTTTAGTTCTTTGGTCCATGGATTCATACTATTATTATGCCGCATGCATCTTCATTATGTCTATTGCCAGCATTTCCGCAACACTGGTAGAAATGCGTGCTGTGAGTTGGCTTCTCTCCCAACGAGCATTATCCCAACTGACCTCAATAGACAACGAGACGCCTGCGCGATATTTCCAGATATGAATGTGATGTGCGAGTCCTTCGCAACGGATTTTGTACGAGAAGCTGGGTGCGGTCTTCTATATTGAAGCAAAAGCTAAAATTTTAGCAGGGAAATACGTCGCGTCCAGTGAATTGGTACCTGGCGACTTGTATGAATTGAGCGATCCAAATTTGACACAATTTCCAAGTGACAGCATCCTTCTGACGGGCGACTGCATTGTCAACGAAAGCATGCTAACGGGTAAGTTTCCATCTAATTCATCATACCACTCCGAGCCTTCGTCTAACTTGGCTAGGCGAGTCGGTGCCGGTTTCCAAACTCCCGGCTCCCGAGGACACATTATGCACATTGGATCTTGGGGCTTCATCTGTGGCTCCCGAGATCGCCCGGCATTTTTTGTACTGTGGCACAAAGTTGATTCGGACGAGACGGCCTCAAGAAGACTCAGATGGAGATGCAGTTGCCTTAGCTCTCGTCGTTCGAACTGGATTCAATACGACAAAGGGCGCACTGGTTCGCTCGATGCTCTTTCCTAAACCGTCTGGATTCAAGTTTTATCGCGACTCCTTCAGATATATTAGCGTAATGGCCATGATTGCCATGCTTGGATTCATTGCGTCCCTTGTCAACTTTCTTCGACTAGGGCTACCGTGGAGTTTCATTATAATACGAGCCCTGGATCTCATCACCATTGTCGTTCCACCAGCTCTGCCTGCGACTCTCACCATTGGGACGAACTTTGCAATTTCGCGGTTGAAGAACAAGCAGATTTATTGTATTAGTCCCCAGAGAGTCAATGTGGGAGGGAAAATAGATGTCATGTGCTTCGACAAGACAGGTACATTGACAGAAGACGGCCTTGATGTTCTAGGTCTCCGCATTGCATCAGAAACTGATCGCGCTTTTGGCGAACTTCTTTCAAGACCGGTATTCTTGAGAACAAATGCTACAGGAGCCGACGCTAGAACTGCTGTTCAAGCTGCACTCCATACAATGGCTACATGCCACTCCTTGAGAGTCGTGGATGGAGCTCTAGTTGGTGATCCTCTGGATCTGAAAATGTTTCAATTTACTGGCTGGTCTTTTGAAGAGGGAAAGCAACGATTCGCCGATGGAGAGAATGATGAACATGGTGGATTGACACCTTCAATTGCTCGGCCACCCGATGTGTGTCTTATTTTTGCTGCACTTGTGCCGGTTGGCAGTTCCAAGGCTAACTTGTCGCAACGCAGAGTGCTGTAGAGTTAGGGGTTCTAAAGTCCTTCGAGTTCGTTTCTCAGCTACGGCGAGCCAGCGTCATTACACGGCAATTCGGTCAAAAAAGCGGAGAAATATTTGTCAAGGGCGCCCCAGAAGCAATGAAGGAGATATGTCGCCCAGAGAGCTGTCAGTATTTGGCTAAAGCTGCAGCCATGGTTCGTACTGCTAACGTGTCCTAGTTCCCAATAATTACGACGAGTTGCTATCACATTACACCCATATGGGCTATCGAGTTATTGCTTGTGCTACAAAACACTTGCCGAAATTAAGCTGGGTCAAAGCACAAAAGATGACACGGTCGGAGGTTGAGAGTGATCTGGAGTTTATTGGCTTTATCATATTCGAGAACAAACTAAAGCCCACAACCGCGGGAGTCATTAGGGAATTACTGGACTCTAACATCGGTGCGGTCATGGTCACCGGCGACAATATCTTGACCGCCATCAGTGTTGCCCGTGAATGTGGCTTATTAGATCAACAGGCACATTGTTTTGTGCCTCGGTTTCTGAAAGGTAAGCCAAGACTCTAAAGATGTAAATTGAAGTCGAGATGACTGATTGAGGCGTCCACGCCAAGTAGGCGATGCTCGTGACCCGATGGCGGAACTCCAGTGGGAAAGCATTGACAATAATAGCTTTTGCCTTGACAACAAAACATTATTAGTGAGGACAGATCTCTTCTCCAGACCGATCAGCCAAGCTGACCGCTGTAAAGCCGCTGCCAGCACCGCCTGAAGAGGACACTTCCCTTCCATACGATATAACAAACTTACGCAACTATAGCCTAGCAGTTAGCGGCGAGGCTTTTCGGTGGATTTTGGACTATGCCTCGCCTGAAACTCTGCAACGGGTACGTTTGAGAAGTAGCTGTGTCAGTTTTCACGAGCGATCTAATTCATCAAGCAGGTTCTCATCCGAGGCAAGGTGTTTGCCAGAATGTCTCCGGACGAAAAACACGAATTGGTCAGGAAATTACAAAGCATTGACTTCTGCTGTGGGTTTTGCGGCGACGGAGCGAACGACTGTGGTGCTCTCAAAGCGGCAGACGTGGGCATATCGCTCTCCGAGGCCGAGGCTTCAGTTGCTGCCCCATTTACCTCGCGGGTGTTCGATATCCGCTGTGTTTTAGAAGTTATCCGGTATGCAGAGAATGGAACTGTCATTTTGCCACCGGATTTTGTGCAGTGTCTGACAGTCATTTAGGGAAGGGAGAGCAGCACTGGTCACGAGCTTCAGTTGTTTCAAGTATATGAGCTTGTATTCAGCCATACAGTTCACTTCCGTGAGCTTTCTCTACGCCAAGGCGTCAAACCTGGGGGATTTCCAGTTTCTCTATATTGACCTGCTACTCATTCTCCCTATTGCTATCTTTATGGGTTGGACAGGGCCCGCGCCAGTTCTCTGTCGCAAACGGCCTACGGCGAATTTGGTTTCTCGAAAAGTTTTGACACCATTGCTGGGTCTGATGGCAATATGCGTGCTCTTTCAAGGGGTTGCTTTCTCGATGATAAGGAGGCAATCATGGTATCAACCTCCTGAAGTTGGTCATGACAACCCGAGCATTGAGAATTCGGAGAACACCGCTCTGTTCCTGTCTTCATGCTTCGAGTACATCTTTTCAGGCATCCTCCTGAACGCCGGACCGCCTTACAGACAAAACAACACCAAGAACTGTGAGTCTCGGTTTCCTTCTCGCATCCCACTCTCTGATTTCGGGCTAATTGCCACAGGGCCCTTCACTATTACCGTGACGACAGCACTAGTAATTACGGTCCACATGGTTTGGAGTCCCGCGCATTGGCTCAAGAGGTTAATGGAACTCAGTAGCATTAAACCCAACTATAAATCGTTTCTTCTGCTACTCGGTGTGCTCTACTTTGTGTCTGCGTGGGTCTTTGATAGGCACCTCGCTAGGCCTCTGGCAAGAAGTATTGGTTATGCGCAGCAAAAAATAACGGGCAAAGATAAAAAGCGCAAACAGTATAAAATAATACAGGAGCGAATGTGGGACCTGCCGCTGAACTAACGTTATTTAGAGAACGACATTTATACTCTCTTAAAGTCATACATATGTATAATATATAAGCTTCAGACTACAATTGGGCTTTAGAGGAACCCGTTAAACAACATATTAACGTAGTAAATGAAGGTTTCATGCAAGGAGTACAGTTAAAACTAATGGATAAATATTAGCTATACAGTTTACCTTTTACGTCTTATCCAGCACGCAAGAATATTAGTGCTATTTTCTATGTTTCTCATGTCAACGTCTCGTACAAAAAAAAATAATAAACATACAAACTTATAGTCAAAGAGACTAATGATGAAATACAATAGGAAGTAGGTTAAGCTATCCGTGGTGCACCAAGGTCAATCATCACGTGACAGTCGCCTTCTCGGCGTCAACTGCGGCAAGGAACAGGAGAAAAACAACACTCCTCCTAAATCTGCATCTGCCATGTGGTTCAACTGCGTTTTCTGTCTGAATCGCAGACGTCGATTTGACTTTTTCTCGCATTTGTGTGCCTCTTTGCGGTCTTGCGCTCCAAGTATTTATTGAGATGCATCTATCCCGCTTTAGGCGTTTTGCATTTGCTAGGCAGACCTTGAATGGAAACATGTCCCTGGACAATAGCAAGGCTGCCACATCCGCACAATGTGTGCATGATATCATTCCCACGACCGTCAATCCGGGGTAGAATTCGATTTTTATAACGACGAAATGCCGCAATGCAGCAGGTTCCATTCGCTCACTGACATTCCCCGCCATGATCGTGATAACACTACGTATTTTTCTTTTCCAGTGTCTAGGCGGTATATGATCGATTCACGCTACCGCTGAAAGACGATATTCCATCGAGCGTCCAAAGTATCGAACTATGGATATAAAAAGCATCTCATCTAGCTCAGACCGATGTCTTTCGCCGACTATCTCCCTCAGTCATCCAGCCTCTTCCAAGGCCATCGCCACGTCTTGCTCCTGGACATGTCTGTTTTCGTTTGCAAGAAAGACTCATGCGGCAATTTTGTTCGCTGCGCTCGTAGCGACTGCTTTGGTTGCGTCTTTGAAGACACTGCTCGCTGTGCTTCTGGGTCGTATATTCGACGTTGTTTCTCGGCTCGCAGATGGGACACGTTCTGGGGACTCTGCTCTTGCGGAGGTGTCGAGGTGGTGTATCGTCCTTGTAGGACTCGGACTCTTTAACTGGATGGCAAACACTTCGTTTCTCGCCTTCTGGACTCTATTTGGCGAGCTCCAGGCCAATCAAGTCAGAAACGAGGTCACTTTGGGCCTTCTCTCCAAAAAGGTTGAATGGTTTGGACGTCTTCAAGACGGGACTGAGGGTCTGCACATCAGGGTTCATACGTAGGTTCAGAGCGCTCACCGAACAGCATGGCAGCCATTGCTCAAGAAAGTGCCTCAGCTAATCCTTACCTTGAAACAGAGAGACGCGCGATCTCCAGTCAGCCCTGTCTCAAGTGTTGGGTCTGGTTATATGCGATACTATTATCTCATGTGCCTCGCTTGGCATCGCTTTCTACTACTCGTGGAAACTGTCCTTGGTTCTCTTGTCTACCCTGCCCGTAATTCTTATAATCATGGCTCTGGCTACTCGCAATCTCGATTCCGAGATCTTACTTCAAAGGCAATGCCTGCAAAGCGCTTCTACAAAGGCCGCCGCCTCTCTCAGTGGCATAGATATTGTCAGAGTGTTTTCTGGCTCCGAACGAGAGAAGAACACGTATAGTCATGCTTTGAGACTTGCTGCTCGACATTTCTTGGCCCAAGCTCGCTGCAATTCCGTACAGATGGGATGTGTTGCTCTTTGGTCGATACTGGTTTTCGTCCTGGGATTTTGGTACGGGCTCGCTCTCGTGGAACAAGGTCTACTGTCGCCGGGACACGTTATGACGACGTTTTATGCAGTGCTTGCAGCCATTCATGGGGTTGAATCTTTTGCTAGTAATTGGCCAATATGCTCCAGAGCAAAGTCCGCCGCTCAGTTTCTTCGCTACTTGGCTCAGTCAGAAGAGGTGTTGAACATTCCGTATATCCCGGCCAAGGGCAGCATCGCATTGCATACGTGTGCTGGCAACATCGAGCTGAAACAGGTAAGCTCTTGGAAGTGAATGCTGGATGTCGTCAAATGACGCGGCTAACAGTGAGCGAAGGTCGATTTTGCCTACCAGTCAAATATCACAGAAAACGTTGTCAAACGAGTGACCATGCAGATACCACCAAATGCGTTGACGTTTCTCGTAGGAGACAGTGGATCAGGGAAAAGCACTCTATGCAGCCTTATGACCAACCTGCTCACGCCGGTCGCCGGGGAAGTGTTCGTCGATGGGCATCCTATTGACAAGATTCAGCCAAGCTGTCTGAGTAGACATATTTTGTTGGTCCATCAAAACGCCTCTGTCTTTCACGATTCTTTCTTCAATAATGTAGCATTTGGCTCTACATGTCGAGGGAATGTCTCTGCAACGGAAGTCCGACAAGCATGTGCTTTTGCCCAGCTGGAGTCCACAGTGTTACAACTTGATAACGGATTGGCTACCATCGTCGGCCCAAGAAGCCCCAATCTCAGCGGCGGAGAGAGACAAAGGCTTGCCCTGGCAAGAGCTTGGATGCGCGATCCGGCGATACTGATTCTCGATGAGCCAACCAGCGCCCTGGATCCTACTAGTCAATCCGCCGTCACGAATGCCATCAGGAGATGGCGAAGAGACAAAACTACAATAATCGTTACCCATGACATGTCAAATATAAGGGAGGACGATTTTGTCTTTATCATGAAATCTGGTTCGATAACTCGACAAGGACGCATGCGAGATCTTCGAGACGTAGCCACCGTCCCCTTGGATCCAGTCGGGCGCCGTGAATCGGATCAAGCCAGCTCGATATCAGCCAACGATCAATTGGAAAGCTCAGCCTGTCCTGCGACTCATCTTTCCGTAGCACAGCATCAGGAAAATACGTTGCCTTCGTCTTCGTCCATGAAATTCACATCTAGCAGAGATAGCAGCCTGGCGAAGTCTTCTAAAGAAGATATGCCCATGAGCCTAAGCAATGGTTGGCGGTTAACGAGTGATCTGGCTGGCAAAAAGCAAGATTTTTTATCCTATCTAGACAGATGTTTTTATGCAACGGACACAAACTCGACACCTGGGAAATCTCAACCCCCTGGAACGTTGGGGGTTTCTGCAAGAGAACCAGTTCGCAGCTTCACCTGCCTGTCTAGTTCGAGTTTTGCGGATGGCAGTTCGATGACGAGTCAGCTTAGCTGCAAAAAACAAGGAACAAAAATCGAAAAACAGACCAATCTCCCAGACCCGCTGCCATATAACTCTGTTCGCGATATACTTTCCACCGTATGGCCATCTCTGGGCCTCCGGGATCGCCTTTGTTGCGTCTTGGGTCTGCTGCTCTGCTTACTGGCTGCAGCCGCAACGCCTGCGTTCTCCTTCTGCCTGGCCGGGCTAATGGGTGCCATGTGGCTCGAGACAGACAAGCTCCAGGGGGGACTCAGGTGGGCGATATACCTTGTCGGAATCGCTGTGACCGATGGCCTTTGCACTGGCGGCGGACACTTTTTGTTTGAAAAGGTCAGCCAAACATGGGTTGATCAACTTAGGCACGACATCTTTGGAAAGGCGTTGAACCAGCAGAGGTTGTACTGTCGAGCGGGAGCCACACGCGATAGTACAAATACGCTCGCCCGATGTCTCGACAGAAATGCTCAAGAAATGCGCATCATAGTCAGCAAATTCGTGCCAATCTCGATAGTTGTTGTTGCCATAATGGCCGTGTCCGTTTCATGGTCAATGGCAATCTGTTGGCAGCTCGCGCTTGTCGCGCTCTCGCCTCTGCCCTTTTACCTTCTGGCTGTCAAGATGTACGTCAGAGTCAGTTCAAAATGGGAGAAGAGGTGTAACGAAGCTGCTTCAGAGGCGAGCGCCGCGTTTGAGGAAATCATGCTGAACTTCTCGCTCATCCGTGCCTTCGGTTTAGGCCCGTGTTTCCACAGCAAGCAGAGTACCATGGCAAACAGGGCCTGGCAAGTAGGACTTCAAAAAGCAATATACACCGGTCCGTGGTATGGACTCTATCAATCCGTCGCATTGTCTCTCACCGCATTGATATTCTACTACGGAACGTCCCTCGCGTCGCAAAATACGCCCAATATAGGCGTGAACGATATGCTTCAGGTCATCAACCTTTTGCTTTTCAGCATGGGCACTTCCTTTGAGCTTCTGAATGGACTTCCTCAGCTTACGGCGGCACGCGTGGCAGCGACTGAACTTCTCCGTCACGCAGACTCGACGGGAAGTATTCATACAAGCAAACAGTTTTCAATACGACCACATTCTCCCTTGCCGATCCAGATGAAAAGCGTCAACTTGACTTCCGACGAAAGCTCAGCTAGAATCCTGAGCAGGTTCACTTGCAATATCAATCCAGGCTCGTGTGTAGCAATTGTTGGGCCGTCTGGCAGTGGCAAAACCACAATACTCTCACTTCTCCTCGGTCTGACGACACCAGATACCTCGTTCAACACCGACGATCGAACTTCAGAATTTCCACTATCCTTTGGCGGTGTGCCATACTCTCTCCTTGACTGGCAGTACGTGCGCTCAAAGATGGCCTACGTACCCCAGCAACCATTTCTGTTTCCAGCCACGATTCGAGATAACATCGCATACGGCATCTCCACGACATGTCCCCTGTCGGTCCAAGAAATAGTGACGCAGGCCGCGCAAGCATCAGGCATCCACGACTTCATCATTTCCCTTCCCGATGGATATGACACCCTCGTCGGAGATGGAGGCCAGGCTTTATCCGGGGGACAAGCTCAGCTGGTAAACATAGCTCGGGCGTTGGCAAGGCGGCCTTGCCTTCTCATTCTAGATGAGCCTTCGAGTGCTCTGGATCCGGAGAGCACCTTGCACGTCTGCAAAGCTCTGAAATCGTTGGTCCGATCGCCTTGCTGGCAACAAGACGGTGGCATGGCTCTTGTCGTAGCAACCCACAGTGTCGACATGATGCAAATCGCCGACGAGGTCGTGGTCCTGCACAAAGGCTGCAAGGTCGAGCAAGGTACATATGGCGATTTAATGGCAAGCCGGTCCCATCTTTGGAGATTAGTCCATCAGTCAAAACAAGATCAAGTTGCGGGCTCCCCAATGCCACATTGACCCCTTCAAGTGATTCCAGCGCGCTGGAGTTCTTTCAGCGCTGAGCCCAGTTCTCTGTTACGAGTACCATGAAATAATGAAGATAGATACATGAGTAGATATATATATGTGTGTGTGTGTGTTTTGTATATTAGAGTACAAGTTCTATATGTCTTTTCATATGTGAATAATGTCGTATCGTCATGGCGAAATTGGGCAAGAAAATAAAAAAGATAAAAATAAAACCGATTCCCAAACTCCACAAAGATATCTTATCCAAAAATGTAGCCCCTTTTGAATAGTTTGGCCACTTAAAAATGCCAGACGGACTCCAAATCTCATCATCTCCGCTTAGATCGCAAAAACCTCTCCCATGTTCCATTGTGCTTCTGACGCGTGACCACAGACCTCGGTCGTGTGGGCTCTACCCAAACTTGTCTGGCTGGTTGTCGTTGTCGCCTTCGAGGCTGTTCTCCTTCGCGAGACGTAGCCATCCATTTCATTATGAATGGGTCTTGGCTGGGTGGTATGTCGATATTGGTCCTTGGCAAAAGAATAGGGTCGTCTTGTAAGGTCTTTGGATGTAGTTCCAGTATGTGCTTGCCAATGGTGGGGCAACCCGTGCGAGCGGCCTGTATCAAGGCGTCAAGATCTATATCCATGTCATCACCGTCGCCCGTTCTTTCCGCCAAAGTCTCCGGGACGTGGTTTTGATGCATTGAGGTGTTACTTTGCGTGGAGCGGCTGATCCGACGTTTCGACATCTTGGTGTCCACATTGATATTGCTACCGCCCTGGGAGCCAGGCGGCGACATCTGTCCCGCCTTCTTTCCAACGGGTTTTTGACTGCTTCGAATGTGCAGGACTGACAGGCAGGAGCACCAATTTCGAAATGGCAGAGTGAGCCAGCGAAGAAGACGTCCTACCTGCTGGAAAAACGAGGCAACGTGTCTGTCGGGAATCTGGCGGATCAGAGCGCCGAGCGGAATCGACAGTCCCCCAAACAGCACGCTCCAGCCCCATTGTGCCCCTGTCAACGGAACCGTATCAAAAGCTTCTCCGCCCTTGAATATGATGACAAATTGACCGACCAGAGTGAGGACCTGGACACCGATGAACCAGGGATTTCGAAGAACTCCCTGGTACCAGATATCAAGCTTGTTGTCGACTCGACGACAGTTGTGTTGGTTGAAAAACTGCATCCAGACATAAATGTTAAATACCAGAGTCTGTAACTTTTCGATTTCCGTCTCCGTATGTGGATCAAAGATGTCCCATCCGGCGTAATGTACCACAAAGACGACAGCAAGCTGATACAGCGATTGACCGAGAATCATTTTCCACATGGTGATGTTGACGATGGGTGCATTGCGTGGTTCTGGCTTGCGTTTGAGGAAGTCTGGTGACGGATGATCCGTAGCCAGTCCTAGTGATGCGAATATATCCATGATGAGATTGATCCACAACAACTGGACGACTGTGAAAATGGAGTCACCCACGAGCTCCGAGGTTATGGTAAGAATACCGGCTGTAATATTGATGGTAAATTGAAACTGTGAGAGCCGCGCCGCCGCGCCATTAGCCCTCGGCCCTTTCGAACCTGCGAACCACAACCCCACCCTTTTCATTGTGATGACTTACTTGACAGAATTTCTTCACAGCATCATTGATTGTCCGACCCCAGCTGAGTGCCTTGACGATGGAAGCAAAGTTGTCATCGAGAAGAATAATAGAAGCAGCTTCCTTGGCCACCTCAGTGCCCTGAATGCCCATGGCAAAACCGACGTCTGCTGCCTTGAGAGCCAGTGCGTCGTTTGTGCCGTCTCCGGTCACAGCCACGGTCTCGTTCATCGATCGCAAATGAGAGACAAGAAGGAGTTTATCCTCCGGACTGGACCTGGCCAGGACTTGGAGGCGAGGAATGACGGCATCCCGCTGTTCGGAGCTGAGCTTGCGGAACGTCGGCCCATCCATAGCGATGCCGCCACTCGAGTAAATGCCACATTCGCTCGCAACAGCCTTTGCTGTGAAAAAATTGTCTCCCGTGACCATACGGACGAACACGCCAGCGTCCTGACACTTCTTGACCGAATTGATGACCTCGAGCCGTAACGGGTCACGCAATCCGAAGAGACCGATGAAGATCAAGCCCGATGCAAGCCACTCGAGATTGATGGAAGCTGGATCGTCACTGGGATGCTCGAATACTTCAGATTCGTCAAAGTCTTTATAGGCAATGGCGACAGGGCGAAGCGTTTTGCTAGCGTATTCGTAAATGATGTTCCGAAAACGACGCCTGTCATCTTCGGATAAACGATCGGTTGTCGATTGGTACGTATGATCTTCGACAACAAAAGCGCAGTATTCGAAGACGACCTCGGCGGCTCCTTTGATCAGGAGTCTGTATCTCCCACTCGGGAGCCTGATCAGCACTGCCATCCACTTTCGTGATGACTCAAAGGGAAGCATGACAACGATGGGTGTGTTGGCCCTCTCAGTGCCGAGGTGTCCCATGCCGAGACGGTCTCGGCTGAATTCCAGCAACGCCGTTTCTGTGCTGGACCCGAAATAACTAGATGATGCAGAGCCGTCACTTTCGAATGCGGTAGAATTCAAAGCGATGCTGTCTATGATCAGCTTCTTGACTTGGCAGGACATGGCAGCTACGAGTGAAGCTGAGCCGTCCGTTGTCGCGGCGGGGCGGTGGGCAATCGATCGTTGTTCTTGTTCCTGTTGTTCCTGTTGTCTGTTGTCAATCGAAGGTGCATCCATATCATCGAAAGCACCGCTGAGGGCGATTCGGCCAGCGACGACCGTCATTTTGTTTTGCGTGAGCGTACCCGTCTTGTCGGAACAAACACAGGTAGCATTGCCCATGACCTCGCACGAGCGAATGAGCCGAACAAGGTTGTTATCTCGAAGCATGCGCGTCGTCGCGAAGGCCAGGGCCACGGTGACATTCAGGGCTAGCCCTTCTGGGACTGTAATGATGACGACAGTGATGGAAAGAATGAGAATTCGCAGAAAAGCCTCTGCCTTGTTCGACGGCCCTTGATTATTCATTGATGGCAGGAGTAACAAGAATCGGATGAACAGGATGAGGAAAAAGATGGCGCCAGCAATGGCGCCAAAAATAATCAGTTGCTTGCCGAGCCGGCCCAACTTGGCCTGCAAGGGCGTTTCTTCGACATCCTCATGCAACGACAGGAGAGTGCGACCATAGGTGGAATTGGAACCGACCGACAGCACGAGATAGCGCCCAACGCCTCGCGATACTGTCGTGCCACTTAGAATGAAGGGGTCGGCAAGCACGGCGTGGGAGGCGTCGTGGTCGCCGGGTATAGTCTTCTGGACCATGCCAGACTCGCCGGAAATGGCCGATTCATTGATGTAAAGGCCAGAAGCTTGTATCAAGACGCCATCCACCGCAACGACTTCCCCCGCCTCGATGTGCAGGACGTCACCGACCAAGACGTGCGTGATATCGACTTGCTGGGCCCTGCCGGACCTAAAGACAGTCACCTCGCGATGCGCCTTGCGCTCGTTCAACTTTGCAAACTTGTGGTTCTTCTGCCAGTCGTTGGCAGCGCTTGCCAAGACAATGATGACGATGGCGACCACAACAGTGACGCCGTCGACCCATTCGATATTTGAAGATCCTTCTTCTGCCGTGACGGATTGGTAAATGCCGATGGCCAGCGAGATAAAGGCCGAAATAGTGAGGAGTATGAGCAGTTTGTCGTTGAAAGCGATCCACATGAGCTTGAGGAACGACTTTTGTCTCCGGCGGGGTAGGCAGTTCACCCCGAATATTCGTTTTCGGTCGGCAAACGGAGAGGCAGAACTGTCCCCAATTCGTAGAGAGCGAGGTAGATGAGGCGCTGTGGCGGGTGGAATGCTCAGCAGAGCGGCGGGCCGGGATTCTCGGCCGGCGGCCACGGCCTCGTCAAAGGAAACAGAACCGTCGAGGTTAGTCTCATCGGCACTGAGACCGGCCGAAGTGTCCGTTCGAAGGCCGGCTGCGAGACCACGAAGACCGCCAAAGCAGTCCAGAGCGTCGAGGCTGCGCAGAGTCAAGAGTTTATGTAACTGCGAGGGTGTGAATGCGAAGTTGTTGTGGGGTATGGGAGAAACATTGCAAAGTTCCTCCGTCAAGGGTCTAGCATTCTGCCTTTCGGATGCGCCAACATGATGATGATCATGTCGTTGTGCTAATTCGATGAGATTTGAATCCATCAAGGCACGGCCTCGGCGGGCGGCCTCGTCTGAGAAGGATGTAGATGCACTTGAAGACGTTTTGAGCGATTGATAGAATCAGTTTCGGAGGCTGAACGGGTTAAGAGTGTTGTCTGTACGGGGGGAGCATATTCGGAGTGGCGAACGGTTCCAGCCGTTGATGTAGTTGTTCTTGAGATTGAGAATAGATGGAGAAGAAGTCGACGCCGGCTCGAGCGGCTCGCACAAAAGTCACGGGGCCGAGATGGGATGCCTGGCGAGAGAGAGAGACTTTCGTCATCTGGTCGTGGCGAATTTTATTCGGAAAAGGGAACTACCTGCAAGCAATAGATATCAATCAGGCCCGTTCAATCAAGTCAATCAAGTGTGTCCAGACGGATGACGATGGGGTTTTGGCGCAGAAAAGGTGGATTCACCCGGGCGCCAGGTGTGCTTGCCAAGTCCAGGTGGTGCCGACGGATATTGGCTGGAATAGGCAAAGCTGCAGCAACTAAGCCCAAAGTGGCAAGATGTAGGGGATGAACTAGATTGGGATGGAAGGCACCAACCGACGGAGGCATTAAGAAGGGCGTGAAATTGAAAGCCTCAAAAAAAAATAAACGATGCTGATTATTCATGATCTTAATCCATCAATATAAATACTTTGGCTTTCAAAAGTTTCTCGCCAAACTTGACTTGGGCAAAGGTTGACTCTTCCAAGGGGATACTTGCTTGCTGCATGAATGAAAAAAAATCCCCGTTGCTGCACATGCACGTGGTACTCGCAAAAGCTGCGACTCTCGTTGGTTTCAAGATGCGATTCGATGGACGAGATCACGTGCCATGACAGCGATTTTTTTTTTTTTTCCAACCCCCAGAACTCGGCCGACTCATCCATCTCAGCCAATCTCTGTCGCTCCTGCGCTTAAGAAGCACATGGCCATAGACACACACCAACCACTTTATACAGGCACACCAAGCAACCAGACCCCACCCGTGCACAAATGGCAGCTTTCGTTGCATTTACTACTTTTATGTCCTATGTGTTCTGCGTATGCACAATTGATGTTGTACCAGTTTCTATCCACCGAACGACCACATCGCTTCGTCGTTGCTCATGGTAGGACACAATGTTACCAGGCCAGATATCTCAACTTTGCTCGTCTTCTTTGCTGCGAGACACGTTACAAAATCAAATCTTGTCATCAGCCTACATCTACATACAGTTTTATCCAGATGGTAACACAGGGCGAGACCGTCAGTGCTTTCTGGTGTGCTCTCTTCTCGTCTCTTCTCTTCTCTTCTTTTTTTTCCTCCTTTTTCTTTCTTTTTATCAATAATCTCATCCTTCGCCTTCCCGCATGACGGGGTTCCGAAAAGCGAGTGCACGGCCTGCTAGCCCTGACCACGACCACATTGATCTGACCGTTTCAGAGGATCTAGATCCTCGTCTGGGGTAAGCAATCAGTCTAGAGAGACGAGCAAGTGTTACCTTGACTTTACATGTAGTTCCCTGAGCTCAGAGAGCGACCGACCGGAAACGTTGTTGTGACTGCGAGACGACGAGATGGGGGTTTTCTGGCTTTCAACCAAGGCATTTACTCTTGGAGAAAAATTTCCAGGTTAATGTTGCGGGTTGCTGGTTGCGGTTTGCATTGAGTCTTGTGCAAACTCTGCGCCTGGATGGGGGCCAATATGCGTCGAACAAACTACTAGGTAGCTATTCCCATGTATCCAGGTTTCCTACGCATCTAAGGTGTATACGGTGATGCGCAGCTGATTTATCGCAATTTGCGATTTGTAAACCTCGCCCCCAATTTCAATACGTCTCAGTTCTTGCGTCTTCGCCACAGCCGAGCTGAGGGGGGGAAATATATCACACACACGCACGCACACGCACAAACAAAGAGAGAGAGTCAGAGAGAGACAGAGAGAGCGAGAGACAGACAGACAGACAGACAGACAGACAGAGAGAGAGAGGGAGAGAGAGAGAAAACCGTAGGAGCATGTCTCAGAGTAACAAGAACGGTCTCAAACCCAGTGTAACAGATCCGTGCTTTGATGCTTTTCGTTTTCCATCCTGGAATTGAAGCGGCACCATTCCATTGACTACATATACAACATGGCTAGCTCATGGTGCTCGTCCAAAGTCTGGCATGCTGTGACCCAACACACAAAATAAAGAGTTGCGCCTCGAGATGAGTAGGAGAGGATCTTTCCTTTTGGAATCCGCTCAGCCCTGTTGCCATCTTGTCCGAATAATGTTGAGACGACTTCTCTCTGTGCTCTCTCTCATTGTGCCATGTTACACTTCGCCGCCCAACTTCCGTGACGGCACAAGAGGCTCCATAGTACCGCGAGTTGTGATTGTATCCATGGTCAGTCTAATCATCCATAGTCTGGCATTTCCCGTCCTCCCAAACAAATCCCTCTCTGTTTTGTTCCCTCTCCCCCCAACAGCGGCCCCAACTGACTCGATCGCGGACAGTGGCATCCCGAGGCGCAAATATGGCATAGACGATTCCCAGAATCAGGGCTGGGGAATCTCACGGCAAGATCCATGCCAGTTCCCGGACTTTCCATGCTCTTCCCCCGGGTGTTTTGTACAGAGACCGGCACCATCTGCCAGTTGACCCTGGGCGAGGGCGAGATCAACTCTGCCGCATCCATGATGGCCTTTGTCCTATCAGACAAGTTTGATCTCCGCAAGACGTACTTTCTCTTTGCCGGCATCGCGGGCGTCAACCCTCATCGTGCCACCATCGGCAGTGTCGCCCTCGCCCGCTACACCGTCCAGGTTGCTCTCCAGTACGAAATCGACCCTCGCTCTCTTCCCCAGGATTGGCCCACGGGATACATATCCTACGGGCGAGACTACCCACTGCAGTACCCAGCCATAACCTACGGAACCGAGGTCTTCGAAGTCAACGAGGCGCTCAGAGACGCGGCCTACGCTCTGGCATCCAAAGCAACACTCACCGACCACGGCGGTCCTCAGGAATACCGCTCAAAGTACTCGGGCTCGACCTACCACCACGCCATGGCGCCCAAGGCCCCCAGCGTCGTAAAATGTGACATTGCCACCAGCGATGTCTACTACTCGGGGACCAAACTCGCCATTGCCTTTGAGAACACCACTCGGTTGTGGACCAACCAGACCGGCACGTACTGCATGAGCGCTCAAGAGGAGAACGCAACGCTTGAGGTCATGGTGAGAGGAGCCATTGAGGGCTTGGTCGACTTTTCACGCTTGATCATACTCAGGACCGGTGCGTAGCCTGCTTGCGTTTTTTATTCTTTTTTTTTTTTTTTTCTTTTTTTTCTTCTTTTCTTTCCTTTTCTAGCCTTTTAATCCCTCTTTCCTTCCTTCTTTCTTTCTTTCTTTCACTAACTCGATATGCCCCTGATGTGATAAAAAAAATTAATTCGCCCCTTTTGTAGGCTCCAACTTTGACCGACCGCCCCCTCACCTCACAGACTGGGAGCACCTAACCAGGGTCGATCAAAACGGCTTTCTCATCGCCGTCGACAACGTCTACAACGCGGGCATCGAAATCGTCAAGGGCATCCTCGCCAACTGGACCTGCACCTACAGTCGGGGCGTCCAGCCGCGGAACTATGTAGGCGATATCTTTGGCAGCCTCGGAGGGCAGCCGGACTTTGGCTTCGGGAGCTTGACTGGCGGCAAGAAGGTTGAGCCTGGCGGCGGCGGCGACATGAGTCTGGCAACGGCGGAGATGGACCGACGGGTACGTTTTGGTGCAAAAGGAATGTTGAAATGAGGGAAAGCCATGTAAGTAGTGAACAGTTGTGTACACAGCCAGTACACCTCTCTCTCTCTCTCTCTCTCTCTCTCTCTCTCTCTCTCTCTCTCTCCCCCTCCCCCCATCCCTCTCTTTTCCTCCCCTCCTTCTCTCATTCCCCCCCCCCCTTCCCCTTCTCTAGTCGGACAGACCAAACCACACAACATCCCATGGTGTAACGGCAACTCAGTCACGACTCGGTAAAAGCTGTCCGTGTTCCCAGACTGACGGTGCAGAATGAATCACGCACTGCACAGAATATTTACAAGACAAGAAAAAAAGAAGTTGGAAGCCAGATCCGAGGCCTGTTCAAGGAATCGAGTCTCGTCATGAAAGCCATTCATCCTGACCTCGTCCAGTGCACAGCGTATTCCAGCGACGAGCAGTCCACAATATGCCAAAGTGAAATCCAAGCAACACCACTCTGAATCCTACATTGCGCCACATCTGGTTCCTGCCTTGCATGGAGCGACCATCTCTTCTATGACTGATACTTGGAGGCCAGCTCATATGTAGGACAGAGCTTGGCCATCCCAGTTCTACAGCCGCGACTGTCATTAATGGAAACCCCACCTCCATGCGTGCCACATAGGGCCAACATGGTCGGGATAGAGTGAACAGCTTTAAGAAAAACACTGTAAAGCGAGTCACAGACTCCAACACTTCACAGTCAATCCCAAGTCCAGACACAAAGCGATGGCCCAGAATCGTCAGCTGATACCGGACTTCTTCACCTCGCGTCCGAGGCGGAGCCATCAGTAGATGCGGAGTGGAATGAGAATGCAGGGTAGGCTCCGCCGCCGCCGTTAACTCTGCCACGGCAAATGAGTCAAGTTGGCCATCATGTTCCTGTTGCACGCTCCCCGGAACGCGGTCGTGACGCTGCTCATGGTCCCGGTCCTTCGATGACCTTTGAAGTGGCGAGGGCGATCCAACTTCTTGCGATGTTCTTCTTCCATTGGCAAAGTGTGGATTCAAATTGGTGTTTTCGTGTTTCATGGGTTGTCGTCCTCGTAACTTGTCCTTCTTGAGATCTAGGTTTCATGTCAGCTACAACAGATCAGACTGCGAAGAACAGGTATGATCATTTTGACAAGGGGGGCCGAAAAAAAAAAAAGGCAGATGAATAGATGGATATATTACCCGACACAGGCGTTCCAGGTGGTACTGGAGAGTCGAGATTTTGAATGCGATTGCCCCTGACTGTTGGTGAATTTGGAGCTGTCCAATCATTCTTGGTGATATTGTCGAAATTGGTTTCGCTTCTCATTGCCAGCAAAACTTCGCTGGCACTAGGACGCTCCGCAGGGTCCAAGGCAAGCAGCTTCTTGAGCAATTTGTACAATTTCGACGGCAAATCAGGGCGCTCCTGGCGCTCGTCCTGGAAACCTTGCCAGTCTGCAATTTCAGCCCGCAACTGATCAATGTCTTCGAGCTCCTCCTGGATGGCATTAGCTCCATGATAGGGGAGTCGCCCGAAACACATAAAGTAGAGAATCATGCCGAGCGAGAACACGTCGGACTTGGTTGTGAAATTGCCATATTGGCCTGACGCATCTAATTTCAACACTTCGGGGGCACAGTATGATATTGTACCGGTAGAGCCGGTCGATTTGCGGACGACGTTCTCGGCCTGAACCTCGCCAAAGTCGCTGATGAGACAGGTCAGTTTCCCACCCTCGCTGTGGAGTAGGCAGTTGCTCGGTTTCAAATCACGATGGATGTAGTTTGCTCCATGAAGATATGCCACGCCCGAGGTGATATCCTTGAAAAGGGAATATATCTCTTCAAAGGAAAGTTGCGGTCGAGAAAGAAACGGGTCCATGGGCGTCTCCGCGTGGCCTCTAGATCGTCGTCTCATTTGCGCCTTCAGCTCCTCCTTTGTTGCCTCCCTCGGAGCACCTCCGACGACATACTGATGAAGATCGCCCCCATTGCAGTACTGCTGTAGAATGAAAGCGCAAGCGACACTGGGTCCGAACCTAGTCAAGCGAACATCCTCGAGCCACACATGACGGTAAGACACCAGATTGGGGTGAGAGAGCTTGGCGAGAAGCTCAACTTCGATCAACACCTTTTCCAACCAGGAGTGGTCGTCGCCGACTGGCACCCTCTTGCAAGCAAAGTGTCCAAGAGCACAGCCATCAATCTCATGGCGTACCAGCAATACGACGCCTTTGCCTCCCTTGCCGAGTATCCTTTCTTCCACAAAGAACGTTTTGAAATAATTCGGGCTGAATGCGTCGCGTCTTATCCTGCTTCGCTCACCATGCAGAGGAGGTTCGGCATCAGTGGTGGAGAAGCTCGTTCCCCTCTGCGTCGCTGAGGTCCCTGGAGGGGACGAGGAGGCCTGTCTGGGGAAGCTTGCGGCTGATGCGGGCTCAACTAGTCTTCGGACGGGGCTCGGTGGTCCATTACCCAGAGCAAAGTCAAAATTCCCCGCTCTTAGCATTCTAAAGTATTCTGGATCGACATATTCATGGTTTCTTTCAAAGGACCGGTCGTATGGCTGCTCAGGAGACGGTGAGCGGGCCAGAGGTTGATGACATGTTGGGCATTCGGAGCCGCGGATCTCAAGACGCTGAGAGTCACGATCTCGAACCACGACGGCATTGCGGTGGCGTCTAAAAGCATATGATGTGTGGTCAGCAAAGATCCACTTCGCCTATCATGAAAAAAAAAACAAAAGAAAGAAGGAAGAAAGAGAGAGAGAGAAAAGAAAGAGAGAAAAAAGAAAGCGTTGAGAAAAGCTTCCAAGAGCATACGCCGCGAGACATCAATGAGCGCTTACAGAACGATTTCCCGTCCTTCCTTGGGGTGGTAAGGTATCAACGACATGACTCCTGGCTCAATCTTTGAGGCGGCATTTCGTATGGTGAAAGGGGTCGTTTTTTCATCACCGCATCTGATTGATCAGCAATGCGTCTCTTGCACAGCTGGAAGGAAGCGGGAGTCGGGACCGTCCATTACGACGAAGCTTCCAGTGCAGGAATCGCGGGGAAGGACTTGCCTGTCTCGTCCCTGCCCATGTTGACCAATAATAAATACCAGATCACCAGAGACCAGCAGCACACGGAGCAACACGGAGCACATGGGACTACATAAAGTAGGTACTTGGATGTACCAAAAACCCACCCGCTGCCGTTGGGCCGTTTGACCACTGCAAATTGCGCCACGGCCCCGACTCCGTAGCCGAATACTAGTCGGCATTTACATGTCTAAACATCCATGAATTGATGAAAGACTAAGAAGCACACATGGTAGTGCCTGTTTTTTTTTTTTTTTTTTTTTTTTT
>SRPW01000099.1:0-41300 GCA_018360225.1 Claviceps pusilla | reverse complement strand
AGGCTATATTAGGTATATATTAAGGCTATATTATTAATATAAAGAATAATATTCTATACACTCTTTAGCACTATAGTTAGTATAAGTTTAGTTATTTTATTATATTTAATAGTAAGGTAGTTTAGTATTTACTTATATATAGATAGTAGTATAGAAGTAACTTAAGGCATTATTAATATAAAGCTGCCTTATTCTATAAGTAAGTAGTAGTAGCTTTATATAAAGCTATAATTCCTACTATTAATATTTATTAGCATTACCTTATTTACTATACCTATGCTTTAGTACTAATATACTATTAGAGATAGGGTAAAACAAATATAGCAATTCTTTTTCTACACTTTTTAAGAGGCTTAGAGTCGGTTCCGCGTCGCTACTACAGTGCGGGCGAATTCGCGAAAAGTTTTTTCTAAATAATTTATAAGTAGTTATTAAAGGGCATTGTAGTATTTAGAAACACTGCTAATAGAAGTAAGAAGTTATTAATAAAGCTATATATTAACTATAGAAGAGTTAAAAAGGCTATAATAGATTTTCATAAGGTTTTTAATAAAAATATTTAAGTATTATAGCTTAGTCTTATTAAGGTTATTATTAATAACCTTCTAGAGGGTTATAGTATTTTACTTAATTTTATAAAAGTATTAGTTACTCTTAGTTTTAAAGTTATCTTTTATATAAGTAGTAAGCTTATTAAAAGAGAGTCTTTTATAGGCTAACTTATCTAAATAGTATATAAAAGCATCCTTTGCTAATATAATTAAAAAAGCATAGTTCTAGATTTCTAAAGGGATATTATTATAAATATACCTATTCTAGAAGATATTTACCTTTAGAGTAAGGAAATTATATATTTTCCTAGTATATTTATTCTCTTTTATATATACCTTTATTAATTCTCCTAGAATTTATTGCATTTAGGTATTTAAAATTCTACTAGGGTTATTATTATATAGTAGATTCTAATAGACCTAGTTAGGTAGATTTCTATAAAAAGTCTTAGGGTTTTTCTTAAAAAAATCCCTTTCTTAGCTAAATTAGTTATTATTATTATTATTACACTAGTTAGGCTTGTGAGCCCAATACTAGTACCTCCGCTACTTAAACTATATAGGAAAAACCCTAGTATAGGGAGGAAAACCTATATATAACCTTTTTTTATGTTCTGTAGCGGAGCTATAGTAGCTCTACACTAGTTCTAATTATAAAAAGTAGTGCACTACTAGCTAAACTTAACTAGTATTATAGGAGAGTATATAGTGTAAAATCGGAATTAGACTAGGTTAGTAGAGGCATAGTAATAATATAAATTACCCTTAGGGGTAGTTTATAAGTTATAGTAAGTTACCTTAAGTGCTTAGCCTATCTTCTATACTAATCCCTAGCTAATTCCCTTAGGTTACTACCTTTTTACCTAAAACCTTTCTTTAGCTTCTATACCTTTATAATATTAGTTATACTAATTAGTAGCTAGCTATTATTAAACTAACTATTAGCTATTTATTAGTTATATAATAAAAAAAGAAAGAAATACTATATTTACTCTTTTTTCTTTATTTTTAAACTCTTTTTTTTTTCTTTCTTCTTTATTTATTGCTTTTATTATAAATATACCCTTATTTCTATTTTTATAGTAGTGCTACCCTATTGCTACCCTAAACTAACTATAGTGTTATTAAAAATACTACCTACTTTTATAATAAAATTAATTTTTATACTTAGGGTAAGTACTAGTCCTTTTCTAACGCACTACTACTATTAACTCTTATATAGCTAGGCTAATTATAAGCCTAGCCCTATAAAGCTTACTTAATATAAGCTAAAAATATTAAAAAATAGTACTATAGCACTAAAGATTAATACCCCTTTTTAACCTATACTACTCCTATTACTAAATTAAGTAGGTACTAGTAGTATATACTTTAAGTATATAAAAGCAAAAAAAACTTATTTAGGTATAAGTATTATATTCTTTATTTATATTAGTAGCTAAGTAGTAGCTAATTAGTTCTATAGCTAAATTTAAATATTATATTATACTAAAAGGCTATTAAATAAGTTATAAATATATAGAACCTCTATACCTTTAGGGAGTTTATTAATATAAGTATAAGGTAGCTAAGATATAGTTTTACTATAATATTAATATAATACTAATATATAGCTAAGCTATAGAGTATAATATTACTTAAAAAAAAGTAGTTTAATTTATAAAGTAAATAAGCTTATCTATTAATATAATAATATAGGTTAGTAGTAGTATTATAGTAGCTTTAGCCTTAACCTTAGTTAAGAGTAAGCTATTACTATAAACTTACTATATTATTAATATACTAAAGAAATTAAATAATATTCTATAGAATAGGCTTATTATAATTACTATATAGGGCTATATTAAGGAGGTAGTAGAGAAAAAGGAGGGGATAAAGGAAGAGGGAGGGGGGGTAGAGGAGGAGGGGGGGGAGCTAGGGGCTAAGGGGGTATAGGCCTAAGGCTAATATAAGTATATTATACCCCTTTTTTATTTTTTTAGCTACTATATTTATTTTTCTTTAAAAATAAGTTATATATTCTAATAATCTATACTAGCTATAATATCTATATAGCTTCCTACTACCTCTATACCTATACTATATTAAGTGCTATATAGTATTATATTCTTAATATCCTTAGCTTATTAATTTTATAAGCTTTTTATAAGCTAAAACTAAGGGATATACTTTATTAAAATAAGCTACTTAGTAAGAGTAGTTATTAGCTTATTATTTTCTAAAGCCTCCCTAACTTTACATTAGTTTTATACTAAGTATACGCTTATATTAATAAAATAAAGATAGTTAAAATTTTTATAGAATAATAAAATATAGTAGTAGTCTTTATTATTAGCCTAGTAGCTATATATTAGTAATTCTACCTTAGGAATATATTAGCTAAAGAGAAAAGCATTAAGTTTAATTTATTTTATATATATTTATATAAGTGCTATAGATTTATACTTAGTTAGGCTTAAGTAAAGGTAAATAACTTTAGCAGTAAAAGTAAAGCTAGGGTTAAGCTTTATTACTATATAGTTAATATTAGTTTAGCATGCCTATATAGTAGCTTACTCTTAGTACTAGTAGTTCTTTTATTCTAAGGTAAGCACTTTAGTTAGAGAGGGCTTTAGTAGGTAGTTATAGGGTTAGTTTAGAAATAGTATATAGTTTAGATAGTTATTTAAATATAGTAAGTAATTATGCCTTTAGTGTATTAGTTTATATCTAAGTTAAGCTACTATTATAGCATAGGCACTATAGATATACTTAACTATTCTATTAGCTTTTATTTATTAGTAAAAGTAAAGTAAATAGTAGTTAAAATAGAGGTTAATTAAGGCTATAGCTACCTTAGTTTTAACTAGGGTATATAGTATTGCCTTAAATGCATTAGTTACCATTCTTAGGCACTTAGTTTATTTAGAAATAAATGCCTTAGCTATACCCCTAGCTTTACTACTAACTTTAGTAGGGGTATAGTATAATCCTATACTATATATAATTATACTTTAAATAACCTATATATATAAGAGTTATATATTATATAATAAGCATCCCTAGGTTAAAGCCACTAATAATGTAAGTATAAGCTACCACTATACTAATTTTAACTTAACCTAACTTTAGTATACTTTTTAATAAAGCTTATAATAAACCTATACCCTAAGAAAGTAGGTAGACTAGACTAGTTATACTATATTAGTGCTAAGTTAGACTAATAACGTAATTATAGCACACTGCCTAGTAAAGTATATAAGTTTACTCTTCCCTAAATTAAACTTAAGACCTAATTCTTAAGACTAGTCTTAGTAAATTACCTAGGCAGCCTTAAGGTAATCCTATATCTCCTTTACTATACGCTTATATATAAGTATATTTATATTATTAAAGAAGCCTATAATAAGTGCCTATTTATAGGTTAGGTAGTGCGCTACTTAATTTAGCTATAAGGGTAAGCTAACTCACTACCGCTACCTTTATTACTTTACTAATAATACTAAGAAGTAAGATAGGGCGCTAAGCCCCTACTCTTTACTGCTCCATTAGGGTTTTGCTTAGCTTATAAAGAATAATAACTTTTACTTACTAGAATAAAGCTAAGTAGTAGCTAATATAGCAGTATATATTAAGTAAGTAGGCAAGGGTCTTAGCTAGTAGCTTGCTATACACTTTAAGGTATTTAGCTAGAAGTTTATCTAATCTTAGTGCCTTTTAGCTAGCTAGGCTCTTAATAATACTATAGATTTTATTAGTGTTAAAGTAGTTTTCTACTAAAAACATTATAATATTAAGGTAGTTATTAAGATTCTTTAGTATATTATTAAGTTAGGCTTAAGAGGAAGGGAAGAAATAGTTAGCTAGTATAGCTACTTTCTTTTAGTGTAACTTAGTAGTTATAGCGTCTATACTTTTACCTTAAATAAGTATAGAGATTTACTACTATTCTAGTAATAGTTTACTATAAAGCTATACCTAGTATTTAAGTTTCTATAGGTTTCCTTTATAGGTAGTAGCTACTTTAATAGTAAAGTGCTAGGTACTATACCTTTTATTACTAATAGTTTAGTACTATAACTAGGCTATATTAGCAGTAAGTTACTAGTTCTCCTTAGTATAGAATATTCACTACTATTATAATGCTCTCTTAGCGTTTTAGGTAGCTTTTTTAGCATAGTAGTTCTACTATAAATTTAGCTTAAGACTGCCTTAAGGTTCCCTTAGAATTACTAAGTTTATAATAGATTAAAGCTTAGCTATTATTTATTTTATATAGCTATTAATTTCTATAGGTATTTAGAGTAAGGGTTTAGTAAGGTTATAGTAAAACTATATTGCTACCTTAGCTACTATAAGGTTATTTTCTATATATAACTATTTAAAATAAAGTAAGTAGTTACTATATAGCCTTAGGCTAGTACTAATATAAATAAGCTATAGGATATAGTTAAATCTAGTAAGGTTTAGTCCCTCTATAAATTTAGCTTCTATATTATAAATAACTTAAGTATAGTTAATAGTACTATCCCTTTTACCCTATATTCTTTAAGTTACTTTACCCTATAGTATTATAAGTCTAAGCCACTACTATATTATTAGTATAAGGAATATATTACTCCCTATTAAGGTTTAGCTATAATAGTCTTAAAGTAGGTAGTGTTAGTTAAAGTTCTTTATAAAAACACTATAGTCTAAAGGCAGAGCTACTATAAAGTTAAGGAGAGGTAATATTTAATTAAGTTTATAGGTTAGGGAATATATTAAGTAAATATAGTATTCTATTAATATTATTAAGCACTAGTCCTTACCTATATATATTAACTATGCCTTAGGCTTATACTAGTAGTTTATATAAATTATAGTATAGCTACCCTAAGTAATAAGTTAAAAGCAGCTAAGGCTAAGGTTAGGTAGTTTACTATTTATAGTTTCTAGCTTCTATATTACTATTATATTAGCTTTAGGTTAGGACTCTAGCGCTAAATATATAAGGTAGGTTTTCTTCTATATATTCTAGTATATAACCTTTATTATATACTTTATATAGTATATTAAATTAGGCTTAGCTTATTTAATACTATAGTAGCTATAGGTTATTAACTTAGGAAGGCTTCTATAGTAGCTTATAAGCACTATATTAATTCTAGTTTAGTGTTAAAGAGGCAGGTATATAGCCTACTAACTTACTTCTATAGCAAAGCCTTCTATAATAGTAGGTTATTTATATCTCTTCTCTAGCTATAGCTAATGTGTCGCGGGAGAAGGGATTTGGTCCGCGGTTATTTGGAAGAAGGCATCGTGGCGGCCAATGGAGTAAGACCTTGGCACGGCGTAGTTGAACCATCTGATTGAATAATATAACTAGGTCCTAAGCCCTTAGATAGTTAGAAAACCCATCCGTTTCCTGTTTTTCTTTTCTAGGGCATAGGTATAGAAGCACCTATTACTATAATACTGTCAATTGTTATAATCCCAGTTGCTGCTATAGTATAATTATCTATATTTTATTCTAAGGATATTATTATTTTAGTCTTTAATAACTTAAACTATCTAATTAGATAAAGAGCTATTTAATTATCCCTCTTTTACACAGTTTTAATAACCTAGAGCTAAATCTATGCATATAAGAAATCTAGAATATAATAGGGATAGTTTTAGTTATGTGCATGCCCTTTACTTTTAAGTATATAGTGTGTATTCTTTTTCCCCCCTATTATAAATAGTGGTTTTGCCTAGGCAAGAGTAAGTTAAGTAGCCTCTATATAACCTATTTCATTGCATAGCGATAATAACATACAATTAGAGGCTATAATCCAGAGTTAAACCTTATTATAACTAACTAAACTTACAAAACTAAGATAAAAAACTATAAAAAAACCGTTATAGAACTTCTAAATTATCTAATTAAAAGCGCAAAAACAGTGTAAAACTTAATTAGCGTAAGAAATTACCTACCCTAAGATTGCACCTAATGAAATTAGAATTATTAGTCCTTAAAGTGTAGAACTATAAAGCTAACTTATTAAAAAAGAGAAAGAGCTTGCTAAAGATCTTACTAAAACCCACTTAGAATGCTAGTCCCCCTCTTACTAAAACAAATAAAACTATAGATTATCTAATTACACCTAGTCTTACTAGATTTTATATAGTTACTCTTATTATAGGTATTATTCTATTTATAACTTAAAGCACTCTTATTAGAATTCTAATCTTAGTCTATAGAGTTAATAAGGATAATAACTTAGTTAAGCTTATTAAACAACAATATAGCTAGGACTATAAAGGAGAAAGTATAAGTAAGAAGAAGCCTCCTAATTAATTAATCTACCCATTGCCTATACCTATATCTAACAACGTTAGCCCTAAAGATTAACTTAGGTAAGTATTATTAACCTTATCTTCTTCTTCTTTTAATTAAGTTAGCATAGAGCAACTAAGCCTAGCCCTGCCTTATATTAAAAACCCTTCTTCTACTATTATAACTACTTTTACTAATACTATTAAAGGATTTAATTTAAAGGTCTTTACTAAGCTCCTTAAGGAAACCCTAGGTAGGTAAAGTGCTTTTATATCCCTCTAAAGCAACTATAATGTAGACTAATTTATAGGAGAAGATATTACTAACTTCTTAAAGAACTTTAAAGTAAAAATATATACCCTTAGTCTTCCTAACAATAAGTAGTGCTAAATACTTAAAAAAGAAGTTACCTTTAAGCTTTATAAAGATATTAAGACCCTTATAACTATATATACTTAAGAGGAGGCTAAGGAAGTATTACTTCTTTAGTATTAAGCTACTCCTTAGGAAAGAACTAAGAGCATAATAAACTAGCTTAAGAAGCTTAACATATAGCGCCCTTAGACATTCTCTAATACCTACTTATAGCTATAGCAGCACTAAGCGCTAATGTTAAAAGCATTCCCTAATAATTAAAAGACTCTCTTAGTGCAATCTATATATATCTATAAAGCTATTCCTAGTTAAATCATTATTAGCTTTATAGATAAGCAAGGAATTAGTAAAGAATTATTCATTTATAAGAGTTATAGAACTCTATAAACTAAGCTAAATAATTATATAAAGACATACCTATAGCTTAAGAATTACAACTTAGCTAAGACTATTAATACTTGCCTTAATAATTAACTATTTAATTATAAGAAAGTCCTTTAGCTAGCTCCTTTTGCTATTAATAAAACCTAAATAAAAAGAGTTAAACTAGCTAATTTATTTTAGTTAATATTTTAAAATAGTAGGGAAAATAATAATTATAAGGGCTAGATTAATACTTTAGTAAAAAAGCTAGAAGAACTATAGATTACTATACTTTAAGGGTAAGCGTAACTATATAATCCCTTACATTATATAAATAAGAGGCTAAGCTTTCTATATCTTATATCCTATAATGCTATATAAGCTAGGGAGTAATAGGAGTACCTTAATATTTACTTAAATATCTTTAGCGCCTATAGGCATTAGTTTAACTACTACTTTTATTATAATAAGAAAGGCTATTATTCTAATTATTATAACTTCTTAAAATATAATTAAAAGGTTAGGTTTATATAATATAACTCCTAAGCTTAAATTCTTATAATTAGAGATAATTTGCTAAAGTACTAAGTTCCTTCTATGCTTTATAACCTATTTCTTAACACTAGGAGTTATATTTATTGTTTAGCTATCTTTTAGGTTTAGTATTTTAGAGATTATATTATTAATTACCTTATAGACTAAGTGCTAAAGTATAAGGATATCCTTATAGACTATTAGATTATATTAATTAATAAGAAGAGAGTCTTTAATAATATTGCTAAGTAATTAAACCTTTTACTATATAGACCTAAGTAATAAAGGCCTATGCCTACTAAGGTGCTACTAAGAGAGCTATAGCTTATAACTAGAGTAATAACCCTAGAAAGGGTTAAAAATGCTAGCCTAACTAATATAGCTATTAATATTAATGCGCTAAAGAGAGTATAGGTTAAAGAGATTCCTAACAAACCCTTAGTTAATAAAAGATTATAGCTAGCCTTTATAAGGCAATTTAAAAAAGAAGAGTTAGGCGTTATAGGTAATGGAAAAGGGATGCTGTAAGACTGCCTTATTACTTAGCTCTATAAGGAGGTCTTTAGCAAAAAGGTAGGTATAAGCCTATATAACCTCTTTAAGCTCTTCCTATTATTAGCTAGATTAGCTGCTAGTAAGTATACTGCCTATGCTAAGGGGATTAAGGAAGTGTTTTATTATAATAGGTTATCTAAGTTAGCTAGATTGATTTAACCTTAAGAATATTAACATTAGGAAATACCTAGATTATTTAATTAAAAGATAATAACTTAGGTTATTAAAACTATAACTAAACTTATAAAGTAATAAGAGAAAGAAGATACTAATGAACTTACTATGCAATAAGTTAGCAATTCTATAGTTAAAGTTAGCAATGCCTTATAGAAGTAACTGCAAGATAGACTAGGATTAATAACTCTTTATACTAATCCACTATAACTAGGCTATAATTTATTTAATTATATATAATCCCACTTAGTACAAATTAATTAGAAGCTAAATAAGGGGGAGAGATCTTATAGAGTTGTCTACCTATATATAGTAGTAGGCTACTTATAAGATCTCCCTTACCTATAAGTCTAACTTAAAGACCTAGAAGGTCTATTAATGCTAGCTTTAATTAATTATGGATTATAAGGGAACTTAATTATAGAGGAATTTACTTATAAGGCTAGTCTAAAAGTATACCTAATAAATGTTAATACTAATAGCACCTTCTACTTAAATAATGCTATTAAGCTTAAAGGTAAAGTTTATATAAAGCTCTTCCTTAGGAATATTTAGACGCTGGTTCGCTTCTATATCATACCTAATATAGTCTTAGTCCCCTTAATCTTAGGCATGCTGTTTATTTATTAAGTGTAAGTATTATTTAATTATAATTAAGGCCCTAAGGAATTAAGAATAAAATGCTATTTTGGAAATATTGTAGTTATATCTTAAGCAGCTAGCTTAGTTATATAGGATATAGTTAACGAAGGTTCGCTGTCTAAAATCTTAGTTAATTTGTTTATAATACACTAAGAGAATAAAAATAAAAAAATAGAAGCTCTTAATTAGATAGTTAAAGAAAAAATAAAATTTAAATTAAAAAAAGATAAAATTCTAGTACTAATTATAAAAAAGGAAGGGGATAAGGTTTTAGCGCTTATCTTTAGGTAAGCTCTTAAAAGCTAGAAAGCTTAACTAAATACTACTGCTAAGGAAATCTAACTGTCTTAATGAATATAAACATCTAATCTAAAGGTAAATATTATATATAAGCGTATTAGCTAAAAGGTACACCCCCTTAATAACATTCTCTTTAATAAATTAGTCCCTAAAGGAGATTTAAAATAGAAAACAAAAAAATAGGATATAGTTAAGGAACGCCTTAACACTAATAGGAAATATAAGGAATTTATTATAGGACGGTTTTCTAAACACCCTTAGGGGTTTTATTTAACCTAAGAAAGACTTAATTAGATAGTTATTATAATAAAGAAATATCTTACACTTTAAGAACTTAATGTTTTTAAGGAAATCCTTAGCAATAGGGAGGCTGCTTTAGGTTAGGACTTATTATACATTAGCAAGGTTAACCCTCTTATTACACTGCCCTAAGTTATTAAAGTTATAAAGCATTTAGCTTAGTAAGCTTAGTCTATTCCTATTCCCCTTACCCTTTAGTTAAAATTAGTTAAGTTATTAAAGAAAAAGTTAGATTATAGTTTACTAAAAGAATCTTATAGTTTCTATTAGAACCCTTATTTTCTTATTATAAAGAAAGATAGGGGGATTAGGTTAATCCTATTTATAATAAAGTATAATAGTATTATAATTAGGATATAGGTATTCTATAGGGTGCTAAAGCATTTAGTAAAGAATTTTTAATGTATAAGATGCTCTCCCTTATTAATTTTCTCTCTAAATATAACTAGGTGGAACTGGCTGTAGTAAGTTAGGACCTTACTACAATTATAACTCTGATTAGGCTCTTAAGGTTATATTGCCTGCCTTAAGGAGCTATAAATTTAGTTATATAATTTATTAGGATTATAGGGTGTATTCTCTTTAACTTAATACCCTAAGTGTGTATGCCCTTCCTTAATAATATTATAGTAAAAGAACCTGTTACTATATATAATAATGCTAAAATCCTGCCTAGAGTCTAAAAATATATTATAGAGCATTTAATTAATTTAGATAATATGCTTTTAAACCTAAAGCTTGCTAGTTACACTGTATCTACTATTAAAAGTAAATTCTATTAACCTATAGCTATAGTTATTAGCTACATTTATGGTATATATAGGCGCAGGCCTATTAAGGAAAAGATTATTAAGCTTAAGGAATAGGTTGCTTATTAAAATATAAGGAATATACACTCTTTCCTTAGTCTTGTAACTTTCTACTATCTTTAAATACCCTATTTTACTATAATTACGCTACCCTTAGTGCATTTTCTCTATAAGAACACTGCTTAGGAATAAGGTCTAGAATATAAAGAAGTAATAAGGAAAGTTATTAATACTATTATAACTGCTCTAACGTTATAATTAATTAATATGTCTAATAGTTATAGTAATATTATACTTATAGTTAATACTAGTAATATTAGTTAGGGTACTGCGCTATTATAGGAGGTTAATAATAAGCAATATTCTATATAGTTTAAAAGCAGTATATAGAATAACGTAGAAGTTAAATACAATATAACTAAATAGGAATATTAGGCTTTGCTTTATACCCTTTATAGGCTTTAAATTTACCTCTTTAGTGTGCCTTTTATTCTAGAGACTAATTTAATAGTTCTAAAGTATTAACTTTAAGGTGCTATTAATAATGTCCCTAGTGCTATTATTACCTACTAGCTTAGCTATATCCTTCTATTTAACTTTAAGGTTTAATATATCCCTAAAAAGTAATATTTAGCTACTAATAAATTATCTTAGAAAGGTTTTAGGCTATTTAATAACCTTAATAGAGTTATTAAGGAAGATATTAAGTAATTTATTAATTTATAGCTTTATACTAATTAACTTAGGGAGGTAGATACTACCTACTACACTCCTAAGTTATAGCAAATTATTTCTTATCTTATAACCTTAGATAGACTATTTAATTACTTAGTAAAGAAGTTTAGGGTATTAAAAAGAAAAGTATTACGTTTTTTTATTAATAGTGCTAAGCTCTATAAAAGACTTATAGGCCTTCTAAAGGGCTTAATATTTATTATTAATAACCTAAATAAGCAGCGGTTTATTATTAAGGAGATTTACCTTTTAATAGCTTATAAGGGAATAGAAGTGGTCTACTAAGCAGCATAATAAAGGTACTACTAGAGAGGAATATAGGATACTATATAGGAAATGCTATAATGCTATAAAGTCTACTAAATATTTACACTATAGCGCTATTATAAGCTTGTAATACCTATCGCTCTAGGCAACCCTATAAGTAAGATATATATTAATACTTAACACTTACTATCTAATTATAGGTATAAGTACCTTCTAAAAGCTTAATGCAACCTTATAGGATAGATTAAAGCTAAACTAGTTTATGCTACTATAATAGAAGCTATTTGCTGCTTTCTTAACACCCTAATTAGTAGATTTAAATTAATACTATTTATTATTTATAATAGAGGTTTAGAGATAAGAGGGAAGCTTAGTAATGCCCTAGCGCAACTTAGTATATAAGGCATATAAACCTTTAGCTATAACCCTAAAGTAAATAGCCTTATTAAAGTAGGGCATTAGTCCTTAGCTTTTATACTTACTAAATTAGGTAGTTTAAATAGGAAATAGCTAAAGTATCTTAAATAAGCTCTCCTTACTAATTACGTTACAATTAGGTCCTTTTATAGTTAATTAGCTTTTTACCTTATCTATAGATAGGAACCTTTACTGCCCCTTAAAGTGGAATTTCTAACCTAGTAACTTATTAACTAGAATAAGGTAACTATAGTATAGGACCTTTTTAAAGCTAGGATCTGCATTCTTAACCGGAAGGACGTAGATATTATAGCTGTATAGGAAAAGGTGCTTTAATTTTAATAATAGCTTATAGCTAGGACTAATAAGAAATAAGCAGCCTCTATCTATAAGGAGTCTAATTAATTAGTTCTAGGGGATTTTATTCTAGTATATAATATATGTTATGCAATAGACATATCCTTAACTAGGAAATTAACAATAAGATAGAATAGCCCCTTTAGAGTCTATAGTTAGGCACTAATTATAAAAGTGTATAGGCTTTAAACTTTAAATAGGATTATTCTTAATAAAACAGTTAATAGAGATTATATTAAGAAGTTTATTCCTAATAGTAATAGTTAGTGGACTTCCTTTGCTAATAACTAGCTATATTAACTAGCTAGTTATAGTATAACTTTAATAGACTTAGACAACGAACTTACAGCCCTATTCCTATTAAATGCTAATTATAATATATTTAATTAAATAGTTTCCTAGCCTAATAAAACCCCTCTTTTAAGGGGTATTTTAGAAGATAAGGATTCTTTAAATAGGGAGGTAAGCATACTACCTTAATAATATCCCTACTACTAGATTAAAGTATAGATACTAGGACTCACTAATAAATAGTAACTTTAGTATTAGGCATATTGTCTTTCCCTTAATTATTAACCTATTAAACCTTTTTTATTCTTTCCTTATTGTTTTTTTTCTTTCTTTTCTTTAATATATTTAATTTTACTTTATTATAGTTTTCTACTTCTTTTAGTAGTAAGGCACTGCTTACTTTATTACTTAGGGAGGGGGAAGTGCTGTAGTTTTTCCTTATTTTATTTAATCCCTTGGTTTTATTACTTATATTATACCTTATTAACTATTTAACTAATTATTTTAGGAATTCTTTTACTTAAGGTTTAACCCTTTCTTTTTATATTTATTAGTATTATAGAAAATAGTTTTATCTAAGGTCTTTATTGTTTTTCTTTTCTCTTTTCTATTACTCTTCTATTTAATTAAATAGTTTATTTACTTAACTTTAATTTAAGCTTCTCCTTACTTTAACTTCCCTCCCTTCCTTCCTAATAACCCTTTGCATTTAGCTATACTTAATAAATAAATTTAGCTTATCTATTCCTTTAATATAGGGTAGTGGGAAGGTATATTAATAAGGATAATAGGTACTATATCTTTAGTTAAGCTACTAAAATTAAGCAATTTAGCATCTAGATATTCCTCTTTTATATTAATAAAAGCAGCCTTTTTCCTAAAAAAGGGAGTAAAGGGATAAGATTTACTAGCTTTTAAGTAATAGCCCTAAGTGCATGCCTACTTACAATTCTTAGACTTCTAAATATAATTACTATATGCACTATTATAAACCTTTTTAAAGGAAATATATTTATAATAAGGCGCGTTTATATACTTACTAAAGGCTATAACTATCTTTAGATATATATTAATGTAGGAAGAGCAGGATATTGCGTTTATCTATCTATATATCTATATAAGGAATAATAGCTTTTATTTAGGGTGCTTTATAATAGCTATTATAAAGTATCCCTTAGGATATATAAGCTCTGTAGGGATAATAACGCTGCTATACTGCTTTCTAGTATAGGTAGGCCTCTAGAGCTTAGGATAAGCGCGCAGGATATCTTTAAAAAGGTCTTTCTAAGGGTTTATAGCTCTAAAGAAATCTATAAAGTACTTTAGCTATTTCTTAAGCTTTTTCTTTTAAAGGCTTATTAGTAAATATATAGAAACTCTACCCTTACTAATATTAATACCGCTAAGTATAGAGATCTAGAAAAGATAATAAAACTTTTAGTCTATTAGTTCTATTCTATACTATTTAATTAAATAGTTTATATACTATATAGGTTCTAATAGTTACATAGAAGATCTCGCCTCTATTACGCTAAGTAAGATCATTAGAGGAAGAGAGGGACTACTCTTTAAGCTTCTAAGTAATAATGTTAATAATGTTAGGAAGCTAAGAGTAAGGGTAATTAAGACGATTTATAATTAACAGTTTATAAAGACTACTAAAAAGAAGTTTAAAAGGAAAAAAAAAGAGTAAAAAAGAAGAAATATAAGAAAAAGAAGCTATACTTAAAGAAAGGAAGGGTCTTGCGTATAAGGCTAGTGCTGTGAATTACTACTTGTAGGCTAATAGCTAGCAACTAATTAAATAGTCTGCCTAGTAGCTAGGCTACTTAAAGAATGTTAATAAACTGCGTTATTACAATAAACACATAGCCCTACTCTGCTTCCTTATTCTCCCTCTTTTCTTTTTATCTATTTCTTTATAACCTAACCTCTTAAGCTTTTTCTTATATAAGCTATTAACACACTCCCCCTCTTCTACTATTATTATTACCATTACCTATCTCATCTTATTGCTTAATATCTCGTTATATTCCCTTATTTTTAGGCTTATAGCTTTGACTTTTTTATAAAAAAGGGATTATAAATTTCATTTTCTTACTTCTCCTATATATTAACTATCTAATTAAATAGTAAGATAGATAACTATATCCCCTAGCAGCATAGAATCCCTTAAAATATCTATTATATTACGCCTAGTAAGGTGGATTATTTCTTATTATAAAGCTTACCTACCCTTACTACTCTAGCTAAATCCTACAGTAGGGCTAATGCCTTTTACACTACTATAGAGGCCTTACTTATTAATACGCCACTTAATTAGATATTCTTAGCCTAGCCTACTGTTTTTTAGCTAAGATTCTATTAGGCAGCCTTTGCTATACACTTTAACCCTTATTAATTTAACTTAGATAACTTTATAGAAGTTAGGCTAATTAATAATAGTTAGACTAAATTAACTTAAACTAGTTATTTAAATAATGTTTATAGCCTTCTCTATGCCCTCTTTACTAGCTATAGGCATAACTAGCTTAACTAGTTTACCCTTATTACTATAGGAAGGATTATTATATAAGGCCTTAAAAAACATATTATTATCCTCCCTCTTAAATTTTATATTAATAATAAAAATATTATAATTAAAATATATAAAAATAAGACTCCTAGAATATACTATAGGCTTCTAAGTAATAACCTTATTAATATATAGTATAGTGGCTAATTAAATATATACCTACTTTATTAAGCTTAGTATAGTAAGCGCTTAGTTAGAGAATTTATTTATTTTACGAATTATTAGACTGCTTTTATCTTTAATTGCTATAAAGAATGCTTATACTTTTATAACACTCTTTCTACTAGCTATAAGGCTAGATTTAAAAAATTTATAAAGGGATTTAAATAGGTTCTATAGCAATTAAACTACTTATATTAATTTAGGGCTATTGCAGTACTAGGGCCTTCTTAAAGTGGCTTATATAAATATAGTTATACTTATCTTATATTTCTTATTTATACTCTTTAAGGCCTTTTTAGTATTTACTTTATAAAGATTTTAAAGAAATAGTAAGAAATAAAGATTCTAGTTAAAAACATTTTAGGGGCATACTTTCTTAAACAATAGGCTAACCGCTTTAAACTCCCCTTACGCTAGTAGGTATTTATAAATAATATTCTTAATAACCATCCTATATATAGCCTTAGAATAAAAAGAACTCTTTGCATTCTTACTAATATAGCAGTAAATAAGTTAGGATATACTATACTATCTAATTGTAATAAAGGGCGTTAATATGCTTAGTTTAATGTTAGCTATCTTTATTAAATGCCTAAGGGAAAATTCCTTCTTCCTTAGATTCTTAGCTAAACTGCTAGTAAAGGCTAGTCCTTATCCTTAGCACTTTTTACTTAAAACTATAAGTTAAGTAATATTAAATGTATTATAATATATAATCCTATATAAGCATAATTCTATAATATAAGGTTATAGGATTCTTACTAATCTATAACTTACTTGCTCTACTCTAAACCCTAAATTATTAATAGAATCATTCTTAGCTAATTAACTTATAGAAGGTAGGAGCTTAAAATAGTTATAACCCTTTAAAGAATAAGTTAGCCTCCTCCTTTATTACTTATTCTATCTCTACTATTTAATTAGAATATACTCTCTCCCCTTAGTTAGTTATTATTACTACCTTAAGCACTATAATATTTACTCTTACTGTAGTTATCTCCTACTTCTAAATAAGGTAATAAGTTAATAGTGCTTATGCTTTTAGAAAAGCCTACCTAATCCCCTTAAGAAGCTTATAAATAACGCAAGCATAGTATATTATCTCTTAGTGCTCTTATAGAAATCTTTATAATTTCCACTTCCTTATTTAGTAGGCTTTATAACTAAGATAAAGCCCTTTAGTAGTAGTGTTAGGAGGAATTTATAAAAAGGGCCTAATAAGAACTAGATAATAATATTACTTAGTATATTTAAAAAGAGGCTAAAGTTAAGGCTATATTGCTTTAAAAGCTATATAATGCTAATTATAGTAAATAGCCGCAGTTTAATTAATTTAATGGGTTAGAAGCTAAGGAATAGAATCTAAATTATTATGCACTTATAGTAGTAGCAAAAGACATTAGTCTTAAACCCGCTGCCTATACTACTATAATAGGTTTACTGCTATAACTATATAATAAGAAAATTGCTTAGTATAATATTTTAGCTTTTTCCCCTTTTTTTAATATATACTTATTAATTGTCCCCCTAGAACTAGTCTACTATAAGGCTTAGGAGGAAATTGCAACTAGGGTATAGAATATAGTTAAGGGGGATAAATAAGGTGTGTATTCCTATATAGAAAGGGCTTAGCAATGTTATAATATAATTAATAGTTAACTAGTTATACTAAAGAAAGCATATAGGACTTATAAAGCATAAGGAAGTCTAATAACACCTAGATTATTAAAGAAGACTAAAGGTATAAGTTTAAACTAAGGGATACTATAAAACCATTTAATTATAAAATTCTTATTTTATTTAAGTTCTATTACTATTAGTTTTATTAGCTTATAGTGGTTTTTACGTCACTATAAGCCTAGGGAGGTATTATATTGCAGGAGAAGGGATTTAGTCTGCAGTTATTTAGAAGAAGGCATTATAGTGGCTAATAGAGTAAGACTTTAGCATAGCGTAGTTAAACTATCTAATTAAATAATATAAATAGGTCCTAAGCCCTTAAATAGTTAGAAAACCTATCTATTTTCTATTTTTCTTTTTTAGGGTATAGGTATAGAAGTACCTATTACTACAATACTATTAATTATTATAATTCTAGTTGCTACTATAGTATAATTATTTATATTTTGTTCTAAGGATATTATTATTTTAGTCTTTAATAACTTAAACCATCTAATTAGATAAAGAGCTATCTGATTATCCCTCTTCTGCACGGTCTTAATGACCTAGAGCCGAATCTGTGCACACGAGAAATCCGGAATACGACGGGGATAGTTTCGGTTGTGTGCATGCCCTTCACTTTTGGGTGTGTGGTGTGTGTTCTTTTTCCCCCCCGTCACACTAAATACCTTTATTTAACTATCTTTCTTTAGTATAGAAGGTTTAGTAAAGGCTAAGGGCTATACTAAATATATAATATATATATAGTTCTATTATTTATTTATAATATTATATATATAAGACTATATAGGGTAAGGTTCTAAGTAGTTAATATAGCGTTCCTATATAGCTCCTAAAAGCACTAGGTATAATTATTTACCCTCCTTATACTAACTAAATATATAGTAGCTATACCTTAGGGGCAATATATAGTATATAGCTATATAGCTAAATTTAAAGCATTTAAAGCATTATTAAAGATAAATAGCATTATTATAAGGCTTAGCTTTAAATATCTTAGCTTTATAAATAATTCTAGTATAGTATAGCCTATTTACTATATTAACTCTATTAATAGTAATAATTAAGGGGGATTAGGTTATAATACTATATAGCTTCTATACTATAACCTTTATTAAACCCTATCTATTAGCTATAATTATATTTTAAAAAATATTATCCTTCTTTTAGTTCTATATATAATATATAGGAAAGCCCTTAATAATAATACTAAATATATATTAGTTTAGTATTGCTTTTAGACTAAAAGCAGTACTAATCTAAGCTATATTATTAGTATAAAGCTTTACTATATCCTAAAATATAATTATAGTATTACTACTATAAAGGTAATATATTACTATAGTAATATTAATACTAATAGCTTAGTTAATAATAGTAATAGTTTCTTTAAATAAGTAGTTTTATATAGCTTTAGCTATTATACTATTTTTAATAATAGTTTTATAGTAAATATAAGGTAGTACTACTATTATTATAGCTTAAATCTATTAAATAAATAGTTAGGTAATGCTTTTAGTAATAATACTAGCTTAGCTTAAGGCTATTATATTTCTAGTACTAATAGCTTTTTTTATTATTTATTTAATAACTTCTTTTAAGTTTTTAACTATAATAGGCTTATTAAGTAATAATAAGGTTAATTTTATTAATATTTTAATATAGGTTTAAGGTATAAAGAGGCTATATTAAGTATATATTAAGGCTATATTATTAATATAAAGGATAATATTCTACACACTCTTTAGTACTATAGCTAGTATAAGTTTAGCTATTTTATTATATTTAATAATTAGGTAGTTTAATATTTACTTATATATAGGTAATAGTATAAAAGTAACTTAAAGCACTATTAATATAAAGCTACCTTATTTTATAAGTAAGTAGTAATAGCTTTATATAAAGCTATAATTCCTACTATTAATATTTATTAGTATTGCTTTATTTACTATGCCTATACTTTAGCACTAATACACTATTAGAGATAGGGTAAAATAGATATAGTAATTCTTTTTCTATACTTTTTAAGAGGTTTAGAGTTAGTTCTGCGTCGCTACTACGGTGCAGGCAAATTCGCGAAAAGTTTGCTTAGCTAAATTAGTTAATAGGTATATAAATAGGGAAATTAGGGTTAGACTAAGATAAGGGATAAGAAGATTATTAATAGGGTTTATAAGAGTTATTATTTAGGTTTAAAGATATTAAAGGAGGATAATAACTTATATTTAAGGGAGAATTCTATATAAACTAGTGTAGTTAGCCTAGTTATAGGTAAGGCTAGGGTATTAGAAGCTTTAAATAATAAGGGAAAGTCTTAGCCTTAGTAGAGGGAAATATATTCTTAAGTTATTAATTTATATATTTAAGTAACTTAAAGAGAAAAAGGGGAATTAAAAGTTAAATTCTTTTAATAAATAAAACCCTATTTTTTTATAGAAAGTCCTAGAAACTACTTTAAAAATATATACTTATTTTCTAGAAGTAGGAGATATTTTAGTCTTAAAAGTCTTTCTAAAAGTTATTAATAAGCTCTTTTCTAGTCTACTCCTATAACTTATAGTAGTTAATAATATATATAATTTAGTTAAAAAAAACTTTTTGCGAATTTACCTGCACCGCAGTAGCGACGCGGAACTAACTCTAAACCTCTTAAAAAGTATAGAAAAAGAATTGCTACATCTGTTTTACCCTATCTCTAATAGCGTATTAGTGCTAAAGCGTAGGTATAGTGGATAAGGCAATGCTAATAGATATTAATAGTAGAAATTATAGCTTTATATAAAGCTACTACTACTTACTTATAAAATAGAGCAGCTTTATATTAATAGTGCCTTAAGTTACTTCTATACTACTACCTATATATAAATAAATACTAAACTACCTTACTATTAAATATAATAAAATAGCTAAACTTATATTAGTTATAGTGCTAAAGAGTGTATAAAATATTATCCTTTATATTAATAATATAGCCTTAATATATACCTAATATAGTCTCCTTATACCTTAAACTTATACTAAAATATTAATAAAATTAACCTTATTATTACCTAATAAGCTTATTATAATTAAAAACTTAGAAAAAGTTATTAAATAAATAGTAAAAAAGGCTATTAGCACTAGGAATATAATAGCCCTAAGCTAGGCTAGTATTACTATTAAAGGTATTACTTAACTACCTATCTAATAAATCTAAGCTATAATAGTAGTAATACTACCTTATATTTACTATAAAACTATTATTAAAGATAGTATAATAGCTAAAGCTATATAAAACCACTTACTTAAAGAAACTATTATTACTGTTGGAATCGCTGCATATTCTGGGCCGCGGATAATGCGCCCGGGACCACGGACCGGACCGGGGACCCTGACAGGACCCCTGACAGGTCGGCCACGCGATGAGCAGAGTTTTTACCGGCGCTTCTGACGGCATTTTCGTGGGCTACAGAAATGCCTATAAATTGCCCCTTTAGATAGCACCTTCTTCTTAGTAGGAATAAGACCTTTTTATAAACCCTTTTATAGACCCTACGTTAAGTCACTAAGTCTCTGTTCCACCCTAGTATTCCTTAGAGAATCACTAGTATCCTAAAGAATACTAATACTAATTAGTGGGCTACACTATCCTTAGGATATTTACCTATAGATTTGTAAGGATTCACCTTAGAAGAGGTAAATCTCTCTGCTTAGGAGAGAGATTTATACTAAAGGAAGATAGAGTGCGTAGTCTCGGATAGCACTTAGACTTCCTAAATATAGGGTCTTTTACATAAGAATTAGGTTGTTTTCGCTAGACTAGCTGTAATCTATCTTTAAGTGTAGAATTCACTATTATTTATACCGTTATCTATAGGAAAACCCTTGTTTATCTTATTAACTAACCCTTCACTATACTAAAGCTTGTATAGGGATTACAAGACTAGAACGCCAAATCTTAACTATAGCCTGTTAAAAATACCCCTAAATATTTAATTATAAAGATATCTTCCTATAGAAGTAATAAGGAATTCTAGGATTTATCTAGGAACCTTACATAAAGTAGCCCTAATACTGCTTTACTACAAGTATTACTAGATTCCCTCCTTAAAATTATCTGTAAGTATATAAATATTCTCACCCTAGAATAGGAAGTATACTAGGATAACCTACTAGAAAAACGTAAAGACTAGCAGTATATTAATAATTAAGCTACCTTTATTCTTTACTAATATAATATTTTAAAATAGAAAGGCCTTAAGCTCTTTAATGCTCTCTATAAAGACTTTAAAGGTTAGACTACTAAAGACTTTAAGCGGATTCTAATGATAATATAGAAGGATTTATAAGATTTCCTTGCTGCAAATAGCGTGCTAATTCCACTCACCTAAGGGGCATAATATATAAATATGCTTACTGCTCTTATGAATGCATTAAAAGAATAGATTAAACGCTGGTTCCCTAGTTAATCTATGCAATATTAATAGCAAATTCCTGTTCCCCTACAGCCTAATAGCCCTTTTAACAATAACAAAGCAATTAATTAACAGATATATAAGGAATCTAAGTTAATAGATAAGCTATTACGCTAATAACCAGAAAGATAATAACTAGAACCGCTACCACTAAAAACAACGCTTAACAATAACTAGCTCCGCTGTATTCTTAGGGAAATTAGCAAAAGCTATTCTAATAGTAAGAAATATAGTAGAAAGATGTATAACTTTATTGTTCTAAAGATAGGTATTTTTAAAGATTGTTTGTTATAAAATAATGTACCTAAAGACTTGTAGGTAAAGGCTTTCCTAATTATACTTAAAGACAAAGCCCTTACCTACTATATTAAAGAACTTACTGGAAAAGGTATAATAATACAAAGCCTTACTAATAATGTTAGATTTTACTTTAAAACTAAAAGCAATTAGCACTTCTATTGCATTAAGTGGAATACTATCTCTCTTTAAAAGGTTATTGCTGCTAACCTTAAAAAGACTAAGCTTAAATGCCTTAACCTAATGCTTATATAACTTTGCTAAGTTTATTGTAAAATCTTTCTAGCTTCTATAGTGAATATAGAGCTCTAGTAATAATTAATTGCCACTATTACTAATGTTTTTAAATATAGTTTAGCTGTATTCCTCTACGCTTTAACCTATAAAGGAGTTATAGGAAACCTTTAGAAATACCTTTAAACTAATATAGTAATTATAGCAACATAATGGTTAGCTGCAACCACCCCTAACCCTATAAAAGACAATAATAAAGCAATGTTTATAGATTAACGCTATAAGCAATTATTTAATTAGTGCCCTAGTGGCTAACTATAATTAAAATTATACTTTCTGTAGAAGTGCTTTATATACTAAAAAGAAAGATGTTAGTTAATATCTTATATAAGGCAAAAATAGTAGAAAGCTAAAGATATTTAGCTAAAAAGCAAGTGCATTAAGGGGACTCCTATTAAACATAGCTTTAATATATTCCTCCTTACATTTAAAGGAAAGCCTATAGATAAGGCCTCTTACCCTAACGACTACCTAGCTTAGGCTAACTATAATATATTTATTATAACTTTATTAAGTAATACTGCAATGCCTAAGCTAATATTCACGCAATTTTTCACTTAATTGCCCCTAGGCCTATCTAGACTATCTAATTAAATAGACCTCTATAAGAAATTATTGCCTTTATAGGCAAGATCCCTCTTATATATGCTAGAATGCACTATAGCTAACTATAAAATATCTAGTATAAATACTATATTATAGGTAGAACCCCCTAAGATAACTTACTTTATCTTAAATAACTATTATTTTAGTAAGGTTTTCTATAGTATTATACTAAATACTAAAGCTATAGGGATTTTAATAGTAGGAGTATAGCAAGCTATAGCACTGTAGAAGCTAATACTAACCTTAAAGATTAAGTCTACTAGCTAGTGTAAAGTTAACTTTAGTGCTAGTTCCGTAACCTCTTTAGGAGTGCTATAAGTGCTAATAATCTTTAGCATTATTAAATTCTATATTCTTAATATAGCTATACCCTTTTTATTCTATATATCTAATATAGACTAAATAAATGTAAAGCTTAATAACCTTAAGAATATGTTAATTTAAGGTTATAAGACAGTCCTTATTGTATAAAAATAGGGACATCCTTAGTAGCTACTTAAGGAAAATAAAGCTATTGCCTTCTACCTCTTAAAGGTAGAAATCCGCTAGCTTTATTAACGTTTTAGGCACCTCTTTATTATAAGACTAACTAAGCTGCTTTAAAGAGCTAGTAAGTTAATAGATAATAGGATAATTATAAGTATTACCTACAAATACTATTAATATTAACTCTATAGCAAAGCTTTAGCTAGGTTTAAGTTTACTCTTAAAGACAATGTAGACTTTAACTATAAGATTTATATTAATATTCTCTAAATTAATAGGAAACCTATACTATATGTTATTAATATAGCTACTGCTTTCTAAGCTATATACTTTCTTAAGCTTTAAAAGTAGAAAGCCTATAATATATAGAATACACTAAAGGAGTGCTGGATTGATATATATTTAGGACCTTTAGATAATATTATCTATAACGCTAGAAAGAACTTTGCTTCTATGGAATTCTGGCATAATGTGTGTTAATTAGCTATTAACACAGAAGAGGTTCCTATTAAAGCCTACTATAGTATTGGGAAGGTTGAATAATATTATAGCCCCCTCTATTAGGCTTACAAAATTATTAAAGCTAAGGTTAGAGACCTTATAACCCCCCTTTAATGCCTATAGATGTCTATTAAAGCTATTAATAATTCTATAGGACCTAATAGCCTTATACTAATACTGCTTATTTTTAGAGTATACCTATAGATATTGCATAACTTACCCCTAAGCTTATTAGTAGTATAAAGAGAGGCTTTATTAAGGAAAGCCACTAATAAAGCTTAGTATTATCTTACTAGAAGGCAAGTAACTAACGCATTAAACATATAGAATAGCCTAAATACCCTACTATTACATATACTTCCCTTAAACTTAGAAGTCTACATTTAGTGTAAAAAAGGGGGCTAAAGTAGTCTATTTAGATTACTATTATTTAATTACAAGACTTGCACTATAGAAATGCCCTAAGGACCTGCAAAATTCTACTTAATAGTGGTGAAGCTATACTATTAAAGCATAGAAGAAAAGGTTGTGAATATAGAGGAAAATAATAAGGAAGAGGAGGAGATTAAGAATGCTAACGCTAATAGAGGTTAATTGCCTATACCCCTATAGTAATAAGGACCTAGATAACCTTAAAAGTATTCTTTAATTATAGCCTATAAGGAAGATAATAGAATTAAGGAGAATACTAATAAGAATTATAAGGAACTTAGCACTATAAGTTTCCTTATAGCTAAAGAGAAGAGTGACTAGGACCTAGTAGTTAAACTAAGAAAAAAAAGGAAGATTACTACTATTAGAAAACCTTTTAAAGTATTTAATTAGAAAGAAATTAAGGCTTTACTAGCTAGAGATATTTTTAAATTTATAACCTTTAATAAGGAAAAACATAGAAACTAATAGTTCTTCCGCTCTTATATAGTAAGAGAAGTTAAGGGAAAAGGCACTAATAAGCTATATAAGAAATTAAGGCTTATAATCTAAGGGCATAGTAATAAGGAAAAAGCGTGGATTCTAATACAATCCCTAACGATCTAACGCATAAGCCAAAAACTTATTATTGCTTTAGCGCTATTACTAGCTAAGGACTGCATCTTTTTATAGCTATAGGATATTATATAAGTGTACATATAGTTAGAAACCTCGCTTAACTAGTTAATTATCACTAAACTACTGGTATAAATTGCACATTTATACCTAAAGGATACTATTATAGAGGTTATGAAACCCCTTTATAGGATCGCAAAGGCTGGCACACATTGGTAGGCTATGTACTTCCACCACTATTGTGAGAAGCTAATGATAACTACTTCTATATATAACCTATATTTCTTAATAGCTTTTAATATAATTAGATACTTTAGTGTAATTAGGATGCAAATAGATAATACCCTTAGTTTAAGTGATATTAAGTTCTTTAAGACTAAGGAGATAAAACTAAAGAAAGTGGGATTTATAGTAAAACTTAAGCAAATTCTAACGCTAACAAAACCCCTTATCTTTAATAGCTATATCTTGCACTAACGTAATAAAAATTATATAGAACTCCGTTAGAAAGGCTAGAGTAAAAAGCTTTAACTTATTAAACCTAATAAACTAACTATAAGATAGTAATATATTAAATAATAAGCTTAAGGAGCGTATGTATTACTAGTTTATTAACTAAAGGCTATATTTAACCTTTCTATTGCTATATAAGCCTAAAATCCTGATAATTCTGACGTTATAAGACTTAATAAACGGATTTAGTGGCAAATGCAGTATTATAACTATGGCTTATAGTATATTCCGCTTAACCTTTCTACTGCTGCTTTCTATGTCTTTATTAATAGCTCCTTTGTAAATAATAAAAACTTAAGCTCTTAAATTAAATATATAATTATCCTTAGCATAGAGATGAAGGGGACTGGCGTGGAATTTGTACTAAAAGGCAATATTATAATGTATAGCTTAATAAAAAGCAAGAGAGTTATAAGGAGTGCCCTTGTATCTAAGCTATACGCAATAGTCTAAGGTGCTAATATTGCCTATATAATTGGTATAACCTTATATACTATTACATAGAAGTTATGAATTCTGCTAATACTAATAATTATCTACACAGACTCCCTCTTATTATATAAGTATATTATTAAGTTAGGCATAATAAAGGAGAAAAGGTTAATAATTAATATTATAGCATTGCGTTAGTTATATAAAAGGCGGGAAATTAAGGAGATTAGGTAGATTAATAGTAATAATAATATTGCTAATGCTATAATAAAGACTTTTCTAAACTAAGCCCTTAAGACCTTTATTAATAAGAATAAAGCTATAATCTGTGTATAGGGATAGGTAGAATGTATAGAGAAAAAGGAGGAATACTAAGGATATAGACTAGACTCTTTTTCTTATTAATTATCTAATTAAATAGTTAACCACTGTTTTTCTATAGATTTCTACCTATGTTAGGTGCGATTTCTCTTTTTCTATAAAAGAGAGAATTCTGAGTGTTAGAATCGCTGCATATTCTGGGCCGCGGATAATGCGCCCGGGACCACGGACCGGACCGGGGACCCTGACAGGACCCCTAACAGGTCGGCCACGCAATGAGCAGAGTTTTCACTGGCGCTTCTAATGGCATTTTCGTAGGCTACGGAAATGCCTATAAATTGCCCCTTTAGATAGCACCTTCTTCTTAGTAGGAATAAGACCTTTTTACGAACCCTTTCGCAGACCCTACGTTGAGTCACTGAGTCTCCGTTCCACCCTAGTATTCCTTAGAGAATCACTAGTATCCTAAGGAATACCAACAATTACTATTAACTAAGCTACTAGTACTAATACTACTATAGTAGCGCATTACCTCTATAGTAGTAATACTATAATTATATTCTAAGATACTATAAAGCCTTATACTAATAATATAGCCTAAGTTAGCACTACCTTTAGTCTAAAAGCAATGCTAAACTAATATATATTTAGTATTATTATTAAGGGCTTTTCTATACACTATATATAGAACTAAGAAAGGGATAATATTCTCTAAAATATAATTATAGCTAATAGGTAGGGTTTAGTAAAGGTTATAATATAGAAGCTATATAGCACTATAACCTAATCCCCCTTAATTATTACTATTAATAGAGTTAATATAGTAAATAGGCTATACTATGCTAGAATTATTTATAAAGCTAAGATATTTAAAGCTAAGCCTTATAATAACACTATCTATTTTTAATAATGCTTTAGGTGCTTTAAATTTAGCTATATAGCTATATACTATACATTACCCCTAAGGTATAGCTACTACGCATTTAGTTAGTATAAGGAGGGTAAATAATTATACCTAGCGCTATTAAGAGCTATATAGGAACGCTATATTAACTGCTTAGAACCTTACCCTATATAGTCTTATATATATAATATTATAAATAAATAATAAAACTATATATACGCTATATACCTAGTATAGCCCTTAGCCTTTACTAAACCTCCTATACTAAAGAAAGATAGTTAGATAAAGGTATTTAGCTATAGCTAAAAGAGAGATATAAGTAACCTACTATTATAGAAGGCTTTACTATAGAAGTAAGTTAGTAAGCTATATACCTACCTCCTTAATACTAAACTAAAATTAATATAGTATTTATAAGCTACTATAAAGGCTTTTTTAAGTTAATAACCTATAGCCACTATAGCACTAAATAAGCTAAGCCTAACCTAATACACTATATAGGGTATATAATAAAGGTTATATATTAAAACATATAAAAGAAAACCTACCTTATATATTTAGCGCTAAAAACCTAACCTAAAGCTAATATAATAGTAATATAGAAGCTAGGAACTATAAATAATAAACTACCTAACCCTAGCCTTAGCTGCTTCTAACTTACTACTTAGAGTAGCTAAACTATAATTTATATAAACTATTAGTATAAAGCTAAGGCATAGTTAATATATATAGGCAAGAATTAGTGCTTAATAACATTAGTAGGATACTATATTTATTTAATATACTCCCCTACCTATAAACCTAATTAAATATTACCCCTTCTTAACTTTATAGTAGCCTTACCTTTAAACTATAGTATTTTTATTAAAGACTTTAACTAATATTATTTACTTTAAGACTATTATAAATAAACCTAAATAAAAAGCAATATACTTCTTATAATAGTAACGCAGTAGCGGCTTAGACTTATAATACTATAGAGTAAAGTAACCTAGAGAATATAGGGTAAAAAAGATAGTACTATTAACTATATATAGGTTACTAATAATATAAAAGTTAAATTCCTAGAAGGACTAAACCTTACTAAATCTAACTATATACTATAGTTAATCTATATTAGCGTTAGTCTAAGGCTAGGTAGTAACTATTTACTTTATTTTAAGTAGCTATATATAGAAGATAATCTTATAATAGCTAAGGTAGTAATATAGTTCTATTATAAACTTACTAAACCTTTACTTTATATATTAGTAAAAGTTAATAATTATATAGAATAAATAATAGCTAAGCTTTAAGCTATTATAAATCTAGTAGTTTTAAGGGAACCCTAAGGCAGCCCTAAGCTAAATTTATAGTAGAACTACTACACTAAAAAAGCTACTTAGAATATAAAGAAAGCGCTAAGGTAGTAGTAAACCTCCTATACTAAGGAGAACTAGTAACTTACTACTAACATAGCCTAAATATAGAATTAAGTTATTAATAATAAATAGTATAGTGCTTAGCGCTTTACTATTAAGGCAGTAACTATATACTAAGGAAGCCTATAGAAACTTAAGCGCTAAGTATAGCTCTATAGTAAACTATTACTAAAATAATAGTAAATCCTAATTCTTATTTAAGGTAAGGGACTAAACACTACTATTACTAAATTATACTAAGAGAAAGTAGCTACGCTAGCTAACTATTTCTTCCCTTCCTTTTAGGCCTAGCTAAATAATATACTAAAAGACCTTAATAACTACCTTAATACTATAATATTCCTAATAAAGGATTATTTTAATACTAATAAAATCTATAGTATTATTAAAAGCCTAGTAAGTTAGAAGGCGCCTAGATTTAATAAACTTTTAGCTAGCTACCTTAAAGTATATAGTAAGCCCTTAGCTAGAACCCTTATATACCTACTTAATATATACTACTATATTAGCTACTACTTAACGCTACTTTAAAAGGTAAAAGTAGTTATCCTATATAAACTAGGCAAAACCCTAGTAGAATAATAAAGGGTAGGAGCCTAGCGCCCTATTTTACTTTTTAATATTATTAAAAAGGTATTAAAAGTAGCGGTAGTAAGCTAGCTTATCCTTATAGCTAAGTTAGGTAGGGCATTATCTAACCTATAAATAGGTAATAAAGTAAATAAATTAATAAAAGTTATGCTAAGTATTTTAGTAGAATTAGTGTAGGTAGTGTAGCACTATAGTAGCATTATATTACTACTTTAGTTAGATATATTAGCAGCCTTTAACACTATCTATTATAAGTAGTTATCTTATACCCTTATTACTACTAGCATCCCTATATAGATTATAGCATAGACCCGCTTCTTTACTACTAAATATATAGCTAGCCTTTTTTTTAATAATAAATCTATAAGCCCCCTACCTATAACTATAGGGGTACTATAGAGGTTACTTATTTCTTCTATTTTATTCCTACTCTATATTACTCTATTATATATAAAGCTCTAAGTAGTATAATTTATACTTATTATAGGATTTTCTAATAATATAAATATACTAGTATATAAATAAACAGTAAAGGAGATATAGAACTGCCTTAAGACTATATAGTTAATTTACTAAGAATAGTCTAAGGAATTAGGCCTTAAGTTTAACTTAGAAAAGAGTAAACTTATATACTTTACTAAATAATACGCTATTATTATAATATTAGTCTAGCTTAGTACTAATATAGTATAACTAATCTAATCTACCTACTTCCTTAGGGTATAGGTTTATTATAAACTTTATTAAAAGGTGTACTAAAACTAGGTTAAGTTAAAACTACTATAGTAGTAACTTGCTCTTATATTACTAGTAGCTTTAATATAGGGATGCTTACTATATAATATATAGCTCCTATATATATAGGTTATTTAGAGTATTATTATATATAGCGTAGAATTATACTATACCCCTATTAATATTAGTAGTAAAGTATAGGGCATAGCTAAGGCGTTTATTTCTAAATAAACTAAGTGCTTAAGAATAGTAACTAATGCCTTTAAGGCTATACTTTATACCCTAGTTAAAACTAAAGTAGTAGTAGCTCTAATTAACCTCTACCTTAACTACTATTTACTATGCTTTTATTAATAAATAGAGGCTAATAGAATAGCTAAGTAAATATATAGTATATATACTATAATAGTGGCTTAACTTTAATGTAGACTAGCACGCTAAGGATATAGATACCTACTATAGTAGAATAACTGCCTAAACTATATACTATTTCTAAACTAGCCCTATAACTACCTATTAAAACTATCTCTAACTAAAGTACTTACCCTAAAATAAAAGAACTACTAATACTAGGAAAGAACTACTATATAGGTATACTAGACTTATATTAGCTATATAGCAATAAAGCTTAACCCTAACTTTACCTTTACTACTAAAGTTATCTGCCTTTACTTAGGCCTTACTAAGTATAAATCTATAGCGCTTATATAAATATATATAAAATAAATTAAACTTAATACCTTTTTTTTAGCTAATATGTTTCTAAGGTAGAATTGCTAATATATAGCTATTAGGCTAATAATAAAGACTACTACTACATTTTATTATTTTATAAAAATTTTAACTATCTCTGCCTTATTAATATAAGTATATACTTAGTATAAAACTAGTATAAAGTTAGGGAGGCTCTTAAAAATAATAAGCTAATAACTACTCTTACTAAGTAGCTTATTTTAATAGGGCATATCCCTTAGTTTTAGCTTATAAAAAGCTTATAAGATTAATAGGCTAAGGATATTAAGGATATAATATAATATAGTACCTAGTGCAGTATAGGTATAGAGGCAGAGGGAAGCTGCGTAATAAGCTAAGCGCTTAAGTTTCCTATTTTACACTATACACTCTCCTGTAACGCTAGTTAAGTTTAGCTAGCAGCGCACTACTTCTTACAATTAGAACCAGCGTAGAGCTACTATAGCTCCGCTATAGAATATAGAAAAAGGTTATATATAGGTTTTCCTCCCTATACTAGGGTTTTTCCTATATAGTTTAAGTAGCGGTGGTACTAGTATTGGGCTCACAAGCCTGACTAGTGTAATAATAATAATAATAATAATATATAATTTAGTTATTAAGAACTAGCGTTATTATATTACTAAGGTTAGGGTTTTTATAGGCTTCTTTCTATTTTAGTAAAATAGCACTATTAAATAGGTAAAGTTGCTTTAGAAGAGAGTCTTTTAATAGGTAAACTAAGCTAGTAACTAATAGTGCTCTATTATTATTATAAGTCCTTTCCTACATTTCTTATTAAATAGCTTTATTAAAAGTTAGTAAAGCTATAGTTATTTCTTTAGTAGCTTTAGTAGCTAAATCTTTAAAGGTAACTCTTTTATTTATTCCTAAGGGAGGTTTCTACCTTTAAAATATAGTTTTCCATAATAAATAGAATAAATACTAGTGTTTACTTAATAGTAAGGGCTTTCTCTATTAAAGTCTAACTTTATTAGTTATAGTAAAGTTTTCTTCCTTAGCATAGTAATAGGGGTTTTAAATACCTTAAAATCTATCTCTTCTTTTATAGTTAATTCTAGTAAATCTATAGTTATTACTAACTACTAATTAGTATTAGGAATAACTTATAAAGGGAAAACAAATATTAAAATGTATATATAATAAAAATAATATAAAAAGTGTAATTCTTAATTATTTATATTCTAAGCTAAGAGCTAAGCTTATAAAGTAAGGAAAAAGGTAGTGTTATGGCCACGCGTGCAGTCAGCAGTGCAGCCAATCAGACCGCGTGCATCGTTGTGGCGGACCCACCCGGTCGCCCACACACGCTGCACCCGGCGTTTTGCCTGCACCGAGGTTTTGCCGTTGAGAGCAATTCCAACACTTTTAATAAGTTAAAATTAAGGAATACACTCTATTAATATAAGCTACTTTATAAGTATAGTTACTAGCTTATTATACTTTAATACCTCCCTAACTTTATATTAGTTATATATTAAGTATATACTTATATTAATAAGGTAGAGATAATTAAAATTCTTATAAAATAGTAGAATATAGTAGTAATCCTTATTATTAGCTTAGTAGCTATATATTAATAATTTTACTTTAGGAATATATTAGCTAAAAAGAAAGGCATTAAGCTTAATTTATTTTATATATATTTATATAAGCACTATAGATTTATACTTAGTAAAGCTTAAGTAAAGGTAAATAACTTTAGTAATAAAGGTAAAGTTAGGGTTAAGCTTTATTACTATATAATTAATATAAGTCTAGTATACCTATATAGTAGTTCTTTCTTAATGCTAGTAGTTTTTTTATTTTAAAGTAAGTACTTTAGTTAGGAATAGTTTTAATAAGTAATTATAAAGCTAGTTTAAAAATAATATATAGTTTAGGTAGTTATTTTACTATAGTAAGTAGCTATATTCTTAATATACTAGTCTATATTAAAGTTAAGCTTTTATTATAGTATATATACTATATATTTACTTAGCTATTTTATTAGCCTTTATTTATTAATAAAAGTATAGTAAGTAATAGTTAAAGTAGAGGTTAATTAAAGCTATAGCTACCTTAGTTTTAACTAAGGTATATAGTATAGCCTTAAAGGTATTAGTTACTATCCTTAAGTACTTAGTTTATTTAGAAATAAATACCTTAGCTATACTTTATATTTTATTACTAATATTAGTAAAGGTATAATGCAATCCTATATTATATATAATAATACTTTAAATAACCTATATATATAAAAGCTATATATTATATAGTAAGTATCCCTAAATTAAAGCTACTAGTAATATAAAAGTAAGTTACTATTATAGTAGTTTTAACTTAACTTAGCTTTAGTATACCTTTTAATAAAATTTATAATAAACCTATACCTTAAGAAAGTAAGTAAGTTAAATAAGTTATACTATATTAGTATTAAGCTAGATTAGTATTATAATAGTAGTGTATTATTTAGTAAAGTATATAAGTTTACTCTTTCCTAAGTTAAACTTAAGGCCTAATTTCTTAAACTACTTTTAGTAAATTAATTCTATAGCCTTAAGGTAGTCCTATATTTCCTTTACTATTTATTTATATACTAATATATTTATATTATTAAAAAATCCTATAATAAGTATAAATTATACTACTTAAAGCTTAGTATATAATAAAGTAATATAAAGTAGGAAAAGAATAAAAAAAATAAGTAACCTCTATAGTACCCTTATAGTTATAAGTAAGGGGCTTATAGATTTATTATTATTATTATTATTACTCTAGTCAGGCTTATAAGCCTAATACTAGTACCACTGCTACTTAAACTATATAGGAAAAACCCTAGCATAGGGAGGAAAACCTATATATAACCTTTTTCTATATTCTATAGCAGAGCTATAGTAGCTCTATACTAGTTTTAATTATAAGAAGTAGTGCGCTACTAGCTAAACTTAACTAGTATTATAGGAGAGTGTGTAGTGCGAAATAGGAATCGGACTGGGTTAGTAGAGGCGCGGTAATAACCTAGATCACCCTTAGGGGTGGTCCACAAGTCTTCTACGCTAGTCCCTAGCTAATTCCCTTAGGTCGCCGCCTCCTTGCCTAAAACCTTCCTCTAGCTTCTATGCCTTTATAGTATTAACTACACTAGCTAGCAGCTAGCTATTATTAGACTAACTATTAGCTATCCATTAGTTACATAATAAAAAGAGAAAGAAGCACTATATCTACTCTTTTTTTCTTGTTTTTAGGCTCTTTCCTTCTTTCTTCTTTCTTTATTTATTACTTTTATTATAAGTATACCCTTATTTCTATTTTTATAGCAGTACTGCCCTATTACTACCCTAGACTAACTATAGTGTTATTAAAGATACTGCCTACTCTTATAATAAAATTAATTCTTATATTTAGGGTAAGTACTAGTCCCTTTCTAATACACTACTACTATTAACCCTTATATAGCTAGGCTAATTATAGGCCTAGCCCTATAAAGCTTACTTAATATAAGCTAAAAACATTAAAAAATAGTGCTATAGCACTAAAGGTTAGTGCCCTCTTTTAACCTATGCCGCTTCTATTATTAATTTAAGTAGGTACTAGTAGTATATACTTTAAGTGTATAAAAGTAAAAAAGACTTATCTAGGCATAAGTGTTGTGTCCTTTGTCCGCGTCAGTAGCTAGGCAGTAGCTGATCGGTTCCGCAGCTGAATCTAAACATTACATTGTACCGGGAGGCCGCTGCGATGCCAATGTAATGCTGATGCGTGGCTAGGCTGTAGAGTATAACGCTGCTTAGAAAGAGGCGGTCTAACTTGTAAAGCAGGTAGGCTTATTCGCTAATATAGCAATATAGGTTAGCGGCAGTGTTATAGTAGCCTTAGCCTTAACCTTAGTTAAGGGTAAGCTACTACTATAGACTTACTATATTATTAATACACTAAAGGAATTAAATAATATTCTATAAAATAGGCTTACTATAATTATTATATAAAGCTATATAAAGAAGATAGTAAAGGAGGAAAAGGGGGTAAAAAAGGAAAGGGGGGGGGTAGAGAAGGAGAGGGAGGAGCTAGGGGCTAAGGGGATATAGGCTTAGGGCTAGTGTAGGTGTATTATACTTATTTTCTATTTTCTTAGCTATTATATTTATTTTTCTTTAAAAATAAGTTATATATTTTAATAATCTATACTAGCTATAATATTTATATAGCTTCCCACTGCCTCTATATCTATACTATACTAAGTGCTATATAGTATTATATCCTTAATATCCTTAGCTTATTAATTTTATAAGCTTTTTATAAGCTAAAACTAAGGGATATGCTTTATTAAAATAAGCTACTTAGTAAAAGTAGTTACTAGCTTATTATTCTTTAAAGCCTCCTTAACTTTATACTAGTTTTATACTAAGTATATACTTATATTAATAGGGTAGAGATAATTAAAATTTTTATAAGATAGTAAAATATAATAGTAGTTTTTATTATTAGCCTAATAGCTATATATTAGTAATTTTACCCTAGGAATATATTAGTTAAAGAGGAAAGCATTAAGTTTAATTTATTTTATATATATTTATATAAGCGCTATAGATTTATACTTAGTTAGGCTTAAGTAAAGGTAAACTACTTTAGTGGTAAAAGTAAAGCTAGGGTTAAGCTTTATTATTATATAGTTAATATTAGTTTAGCGTGCTTATATAATAGCTTACTTTTAATACTAGTAATTCTTTTATTTTAAAGTAAGTGCTTTAGTTAGAAAGGGCTTTAATAGGTAGTTATAGAGTTAGTGTTGGAATTGCTCTCAACGGCAAAACCTCGGTGCAGGCAAAACGCCGGGTGCAGCGTGTGTGGGCGACCGGGTGGGTCCGCCACAACGATGCACGCGGTCTGATTAGCTGCACTGCCGACTGCACGCGTGGCTATAACACTACCTTTTTCCTTACTTTATGAGCTTAGCTCTTAGCTAGAAGATAGATAATTAAGAACCATACTTTTTACATTGTTTTTGTTATGCATGCATTTTAGTATTTGTTTTCCCTTTATACGTTATTCCTAACACTAATTAGTGGTTAGCAATAACTACAGATTTACTAGAATTAACCATAAAGAAGAGACAGCTTTTAAGGTATCTAAGACCCCTATTGCTATACTAAGGAAGAAAACTCTACTGTAACTAGTAGAGTTAGACTTTAACAAAGAAAGCCCTTACTATTAAGTAGACGCTAGTATCCATCCTATCTATTACAGAAAACCATATTTTAAGGGCAGAAACCTCCCTTAGGAATAAATAGAAAGGTTACCTTTAAAGATTTAGCTACTAAAGCCACTAAAGAAACAACTATAGCTTTACTAACTCCTAACAAAGCTATTTAATAAGAAATGCAGGAAAGGACTCATAATAATAATAGAGCACTATTAGTTACTAGCTTAGTCTACCTATTAAAAAACTCTCTTTTAAAGCAACTTTGCTTGTTTAATAGTGCTATCTTACTAGAATGGGAAGAAGCCTGCAAAAACCCTAACCTTAGTAATGTAATAACGCTAGTCCTTAATGACTAAATTGCATATATTATTAACTACTATAAGTTATAGGAATGGACTAGAAAAGAGCTTATTAACAACTTTTGGGAAGACTTCTAAGACTAGAATATCTCCTACTTCTAGAAGATAAGCATACATCTTTAAAGTAGCTTCCAGGACTTTCTACAAAAAAATGGGGTTCTATTCGTTAAAAGAATTCAACCTTTAATTCCCCTTTCCCTCTTTAAGTTACTTAAATATATAGATTAACAACTTAAGAATATATTCCTCTCTGCTAAGGCTAAGACTTCCCCTTATTATCTAAAGCTTCTAATACCCTAGCCTTACCTATAACTAGGCTAACTACACTAGTTTATATAGAATCCTTCCTTAAATATAAGTTATTATCCTTCCTTAATACCTTTGAACCTAAATAACAACTCTTATAGACCCCCTTAATAACCTTCTTATCCCCTACCTTAGCCTAACCCTAACTTCCCTGTCTATACACCTATTAACTAATTTAGCTAATAAAGGGATTTCTCTAAGAAGAACCCTAAGACTTTCTATAGAAATCCACCTAACTAGGTCTATTAGAATCCACTATATAATAATAACCCTAGTGGAATTCTAAATAACTAAATATAATAAATTCTAGGAGAATTAATAAAGGCATATATAAAAGAGGATAAATACACTAGGAAAATGTATGATTTCCTTACCCTAAAGGTAAATATCTTCTAGGATAGGTGTATCTGCAACAACATCCCTTTAGAAATCTAGAACTATACTTTTCTAATTATACTAGTAGAGAATGCTCTTATATACTATTTAGATAAGTTAGCCTATAAAAGACTCTCTTTTAATAAGCTTACTACTTATATAAAGGATAACTTTAAAACTAAGAGTAACTAACACTTCTATAGAATTAAGTGGAATACTATAACCCTCTAGAAGGTTATTAATAATAACCCTAATAAGATTAAGCTGTAATGCTTAAATATTCTTATTAAAAACCTTAAGAAAATCTATTATAGTTTCTTTAACTCTTTTATAGTTAACACATAGCTTTATTAGCAACTCCTTACTTCTGTTAGCAGCGTTCCTAAGTGCCGCAATGCCCTCTATAGTCACTTACTAACCTACAAAGGGGTTATAGGTGACCTTAGGAAATGCTTTTGTGTTAAAGAGGCTATTACCTCTGTATAATAGATAATAGAAGGCAACACCTCTTCTGTAAGCAACGAAACGCTGTTTATAGATAGAAGATATAGAAGAGCTATAGTAACTTTACAATCTAGAGCCCTAAATTATAGGAAACCTTTATATTCTTCCCCCTTCCTATAGAAATGCTTTATCTATAGCAAATAAAGGTGCTAGTCTATAAACTATCCTTAACACAAGTAGCAAAAGGCAAAAGAGAAGTGGTGGAAAAGCAGTAAGTATAAAAACCCTCTAACTAATAAGAAATTTATTGCCTTTCTATAGGCCCTTAAAGGTTCTCTTAAGGAAGATAATGATAATAAAAGCTCTATAGATAATAATAATAATACTAGGGACTATACATAGGAATCTATAAATGCGTTTTTTATATCTAGAATATATAAGTAAAGGGCTAATCCTCCCTAAATTATATATACTTAGTTTTTCCTAACTGCTCTAACTTTACTAACTAATAATAATATTAATAAAAACCCCTTAAAGAATTATAGAATATCTCTATTTAGAATCCTTAAGGACCAGGCATTTATGTATAGAATATCTGGCAAGGACTTCTAAACCTCTATTATATCTAATAACTACTAATGCTTTATCTTAGAAGAGAGATATATAGAAGAGGTCTTTTATAGTATCCTCCTAAATACTAGTGTAACTAGAATCTTAACTACTAGAATTGCCTAGGTTAAGGCCCTTATTAGACTAATGCCTTACCTTTAAATTAAAGAGGCCTAGCTATATAATGTTATATTTAGTGCTAGCTTAGTAACTTTCTATGGAATTCTCTAGGTCCCTACAGTCTTTAGTAACATTACTTTCTACATTCTTAACACGTTAACCCTATTCCTATTCTATATATTAGATATAGATAGAATAGGTATAAAGCTTAATAACCTCTAAAACGTATTAATTTAAGGCTAAAAGAGAGTTTCTATTATAAGGAAATAGGGACATTTTTAGTAAACTTTTAAAGCTAAAAAAGCTACTGTATTCTACCTTTTTAAGACTAAAATTTGTTAACTTTACTAGAGATTCGGCCACCCCTCTATTAATAGGCTTGTAAAGCTCTTAGAATATGCTAGTAAAGAGGCTTATATTAACCTAATATAGAAACTTATAAAGGAATGCTACTATTACTAAATAAACAGTAAAGCCCTAGGCTAATTTAAGTTTTCCCTTAAGGATAATATTAACTTTAACTATAAGATTCTTATTAATATCCTTTAGATTAATAACTAGCCTATTCTATACATTATTAATATAGTAACTGCATTCTAAGCAGCTAAATTCCTTAAGCTATAGAAATAGAAGGCTTATAATATATAGAATGCCCTTAAAGAATGCTAGATTAATATATATCTTAGCCTACCTAACTAGATTATCTATAACGCTAGAAAGAATTTTGCATCTACTAAGTTTAAGCATTTAGCACGCCTTCTAGCTATTAATACTAATAAGGTGCCTATAAAAGCCCACTAAAGCATTAGTAAGATTAAGAGGTATTACGCCCTGCTAAGAAGAGCGTATAATATTATTAAAAGTAAGGTTAGCAATATCCTCACCCCTTTACAATGCCTCTAGATAGCTATTAAAGCTATTAATAACTCTACTAGGCCTAATAGCCTTATTTCTACCCTGCTTATATTTAGTGTGTATTTATACCTAATAAATAAATTACCCTTAAGCTTCTTAGTTACTAAAAGAGCTATAGTCCTCTATAAGGCTACTAATAAAGCCTAGAAATGCCTTATAAGATAATAAGTTACTAATGCTCTCTATACCTATTATTAATCTAATATAAAACTAATCTATTAACTAACGCTATAGTTAAAGGTTTGCATTTAGCGTAAGAAAGGCAGCTAGTATAGTCCCTATAAGCTTCTAGACGTTAATAGCGAGATATATATAGTAGAAATGCCTAATAGCGCAGTAAGGTTCTATAGCACTATTATAAAACCTTATATATATACTAAAACACTTAACTATACTTTAAGCATTATAGAGGAAGAGGAAGAGAAGCTATATAGCATTTATAAGGTAACTATAGAGAATAAAGAAACCTCTTAAACCTACTATTAAGGCCTAGGACGCCTAAAAAAGCGTTTTTTCTATACTAAGGACTATAAAGAGGTAGTACTATGCCTATAAGCTAGAGGGCTAAGGAAGATAGGCTAAAGGCTATAGGGCTAACTAAGGAAGTACCCTATTGCCTTCCTAGTTAATAGGCTACTAAGGTAGTCCCTTACTACTTTTTATAGCAGTAAGTATTTAAAGGGGAATTTTATTAGTTTCTATAAAGGATTTATTAAAAAGAGAGGCACTAAAGAGGAGGAATATAAGGATAATATGCTAGGGAATTTAGTAATATAAGGGGAATTTAGGATATCTCTAGCTAGAGTAGAAAAGGGGGGCTAGACTAGAGAGGGGGAGTACCCCCTAGGGGAGCCTTTTTATAAAGGCAAATCTACTACTACCCTTTATAATATACTAGAGGAAAGAGAAAAAGCTAGTATTAAAAGAGAGGTATATAAGAGGAGAATAATAAAAGGGTAATAGTGCTAGGGGAATTTAGGGGGAGGGGCAGTGCTAGAGGGATTAATAGTGCTAGGTGAATTTATTATTACTGCTTATAATAGCCTTAGTGTATACATTAGTAGCTTAAAGCATAATTTACTCTTCCCTCTAAGGAAGGGCTTAAAAGTAATAAGAAAGGCTACTAACTATAGGGAGAAAGAGAAGAATAGGGATAAGAGTATAAAGGGAGAAGGGGTTAAAAAAGAGTAGTATATAAGGGAGAAAAAGAAGGAATTTAATAATAAAAGGGAGAAACTAGTAACCCTAAGGTATTAGGCTACTACTATAGCTTTTATTATAATAAAGGAAAAGAATAATGCCTAGCTTATAGTGGACCTTAAAAGGTAAGGCAAAATTACTATAGAAGGTAAACCCTTTAAAAAGTTAGACTAAGCTAAGATTAACGCACTATTAGCAAGAGGCGTGTTTAAATTTGTGACTTTTAATAAAGAAGAGCATAGAAATTAATGCCTCTTTTACTCTTATATAGTGTAGGAAGTTAAGGGCAAAGGGACTAACTAGCTATATAAGAAATTAAGGCTTATAATCTAAGGGCATAGTAACTATAAGAAAACGCTAATTCTTACATAATCCCTAATGATTTAAAAAGCAAGCTAAAGGTTAATTGTAGCACTAGCACTCTTACTAGCACTAGAGAAAATTTTCCTTTAGCTTTAAGATATTACATAGGCCTACGTTTAATCATAGACTAACCTTAGCAGGCTAATACTTATAAGGCTGCCGAAATAAATCAAGCATTTATACTTAAAAGGTATAATAATAGAAGTTATTAAGCTATTGTATAGAATTACAGAAGCTAGAACACACTAGTGGGTAACTTATTTAAAGCACTATAAAGAAAAACTCTAAATAAGCATATCTAGCTATAACCTATACCTTCTTATTACCTTAGGTAACACTAACTGCTTTAGGGTAGTTAGCATGCAAACTAATAATACACTTAGACTTAGTAACCTTACTTTCTTTAATAAGGAAGAGGCTGAGCTTTAAAAGGCTAACTTTGCAGTAAAACCTAAGCAAAAGCTAACCCTAGAAAGTCCCCTTATTTTTAATGGTTGCATCTTAACTAACAATGGTAATAGTACAGTTATATTAACCTAAAAAGGCTAGAGTAATAACCTTAAAACCATTAACGCTAACAATCCTGCTGTAAGGCAACAATACGTTAAGGAACGTGCTTAAGGAGCCTATATCTTAACTATATGCTAACCTAAGGCAGCCTATAACCTTTCTATAGCAGCTTAAGCCTAAGAACCTAACTAAACT
>SRPW01000098.1:0-41614 GCA_018360225.1 Claviceps pusilla | reverse complement strand
TACCAAAAAGAAAGAAGAAAAAAAAAAAAAAAAAAAAAAAAACAAATACTAACATAAGCATGGCTGTTTGAAGACATGCCCTTGCAATCGTATACAAATAATGTTCGTGACAACAAGGAAAAAGAAAAAGAAGAAAAAGAAGAGAAATACAGACACGCCCGGCCAGGAGGTGCCTGTAAGAGGTAGTAAATACCAGAACCAGCCTGTCCGTCACGCCATCTGATAAAATTCCCGGTAAATCATGCATCAAGCCGCGATTGCTCCTCGTCTTGTCGTGTCGTCTTCCAGAGAAAGCTCAGCCCCGCCTAGAAGCAATTCAAACTGCCCTTCTTCTTCTTGCCCTTGTTAATGGCATTCATTCTCTCCTCGAGCTGCTTTCTAGCCAACTCGGCAGCCTGACGCTTCTTTCGCTCCTCCTCAACTGCCTGCATGCTCCACCGGTGGTCCGCCTGCGGCTCCAGCTGTCGTTCCTTGAGTTCCTTCAAGTCCGTCTCCAGTTCCTGCGCACGTTTCTTCCACGTTTCACAGTCATCCTTGACCTTGTTAGATTGCTGCTCGAGGTCCGTGAGCGCCTCTTCTAGAGTCTGCGTCAGTTGACGTTCTGCACGGAGGTGCCTCTCTATCGTTTTAATCCGAACTTCTTGATCTTCCGTGAGCTGCGAGATGTTCACAGTGTCCTTGCTGATGGGCCGCCCGCCAGACGGCGACGTGGGCACAGCACCGGATGGCGAGCTGCTCCTCGCCACCGCCACCACACTGGGCAATGGTGGCAGAGGAATAGCAGGCGGTGGTGAAGGCAACGAAGTATGCGAGGTGCTCTTGCGGATAGTGGAATTGGAATCCGACCGCCTAACTTCGCCGCCGCCAGCAGATAGCTCTTGAAACCTGGCCTGAAGAGAGGCATGTTCCTCGCGGATGGTGTCCAGATCAGCCTGTAGCTGGGCGCGCCCCGACACGGCTTCTTCCAATTGGCTATTTGCTTCCGTCTGTAGTGTGCTGATGCGGTTATTGGTGAGTTGGGCCTCGTCAAAGTTGGTCTGCAGTTGCTCCTCAAGCTCTTCCACCAACCGGCAGTTCTTCTTATTGAGCTCTTCTAGATCAGAAATCTTGTTCTTGACTGCGCTGAGCTGCTCTCCTAGAGATGTAGGCACAGCCTCGGATCTGTCTGATAGCATTTCCGTCAAGGAGACCTTGGCCGCCTCGATGTCGCCGAGCATGTTTTCATTAAGGGCACTGAGCCCAGTGATGTGGCTGTTCAACTCTTCGACTTTGCCTTGTTCCTCCACGAGCAACTTTTGGTCGGCCAAAAGTTTCTCGATACGTTCCGAGAGCAGCTCGATGCTGTTATCCAGATTCATCCCAACCGCCACCTGCGTGGCAACATTGGTCAACTCCTGCCTCGCCTGAGCAAGTTCCTCGTCCAGCTTGAGGACGGCATCCGCATGTTCTTGCATGAGCACTTCAGCCTGCTCCTCGTAGCTCTTCTGCTCACGCAATTTCAATTCAGACAAGTCCTTGGCATGGCTCTCGTTGACGAGCTTAATTGCCTCTTCAAGGGATTTTGCCGCTTCGACATGGCTGGCAAGCTTTTCCTCAAGCGTAATCACAAGTTCCTGATGCTTCTCGAGATCTTTTGTGACCGTGTCGTAGGTCGCCGTTAATTCCTCGAGTTGGGATTTCACTGCGGCATGACCTGCCTCGAGCTCAGCAATCTTCGCGGCATTGCTGTCGTTGATGCTCTTGTACTCATCGATCTCGTTACGCAGGAGGCCGACAAGCTCCTCATGTTTTTTCTCGGTTTCCGAAAGAGATTCTTCACCGTCAGGACCAGCCTTGGAAACGGAAGGGAACAACAAGCCATTCTTTCGATTCTCCTGTGAGGCTGCGACTTGTTCTTCAAGTTTTGTGACGCTGGCACGCAGGCTAGCTTCATTCTTCTCTGCAGCTTCGAGTACGAGTCGATGCTTTTCTTCCCAGCTAGCCAGCTCTTCTTCCATGTCGGCAATGCGCTTCTCTCTTTCCTTCTCAGCCCCATCCTCGTGGGTAGCACCGTCACCGACTGCCGCCGCAATCTCCAGAGACCGCCGTAGGTCGTCTAGTTGGGACGTCAGTTCCTTTTCGCGAATCTCATGAGCCTCGCGCATCTGCGACATCTGCTTGTCATTGCGTTCGAGCTGATCACGCAAGTTTGCCACCATGGACATGTCCCGGGGCGTGGCCTGCAAACTTGATCTCTCCCGTGTCAATCCCGAGATGATGGTCATCTTAGTTTCCATCTCCTTCTTGACGGAAGCGATATCCGCCTCCAACTCAAGGATACGCTCGCTTCGGGTATGGAGTTCATGCATGGCCGAGTTCAAGTTGAGCTCGAAAGTCTGCATCACGTCGGGTTTCTTCTCAAAGTTCTCAGTCGCGATATTTCGCAAAGCAGCAAATGGGCGGTGTGCTCGGTCAATCACCAAAAGATTTTGACTAGACTTGCGACGAATCACCGGAGTAGTGGTTCTCGTCGTGGAAGCCTCGATTGCTCGGGCCTTCGTTACTTCCGTCTTGAGTTCTTCAATCATGTCGAGCGTCTCGCTGTGCCTCGATTCAAGCTCGGTATACCTGTCAGCCAGATACTTCTCGGCAGCTGCCTTTTCATCTGCCAGTTGTTGCAGTCTTCCAACTTCGTTGACCAGTCGTTCGTTTTCTGCCAGATGAGCCGGCATCTCCTCTGACGTCACTACCTTCGTGGTGGCCGAATCGTCTTCTGAGCAAATTTCAGCCGCTGAAGTGTCCATAGTAGCCCGCGACTCCATTGCTGAGGACAACTCAGAAGACAGGGATCGCGAGAGCGACGAGCGTGGTTCATTTTTGAGATCAATCGATTTGCCGTCGAATATGAATGAATCTGGACGAGTCTGAGACGGCGTCGAGGTGGATATGATTGAGTCGCGCGCGTGCGACCGATCGGAATGTCGAGCTTCATCAACGGCATCCCGAAGCTCGGAGAGCAAACGGAGGCTTTCTTCGTACTTGGTCTGAAGTTGATCATACTCTTGGACCGTGGACTGATGTTCGACGCGGAGGTCATCTAGCTCTTGGGTGACCTTCTCCAACTTATTATCAGCCACGACTTCTTTCGGTGCGACCATGTGCGAACCAGTGCCATTGGGCATATCCATATCCTTTGCCTTGGCGGTATCAGAATGGTCAGTCGTGTGATCATCCGTATTGGGATTGAGATTTCCCTTCAAATCAGCATCAGTGTTTCCAATATGCGCAACATCGTCATAAGTGTGCTCGTCGTGCTCCTCGGGAATGGGTTCGTTCAAGCGACCATTGCGACTGACATGGGATTGGCTGCGAGAGTGATCTGAGAAACGCCCTGCTCGCGTGCCACCCCCATTGGTGACGGTTTCGGGTTCCGTAGGCTTATCCTTGCCAACATGATCGAGTTCGTGGAGTAGGGAGTCTAGTTTGCCCAAGCTGCGTTGACGTTCCACAATTTGCTCCAAGCGGTCCACTTCCCGCTGCATGAGCTCGGCATCCTGATCGGCTTCCGCCAAACGCTCTTCCAAAGTGGAGATGTAGTCCTCACAGGCAGCTTCGTTCTCTCTCGCCCGTGCGATTTCTTTGCGCAGCTCAGTGATGATGGTGGCATTCTTCTCCTCGCCACTAGTATGGCCGTCCAGCTTAGTCTCGAGATCATGCAGATATTTTTCAGTGCTAACCTCACGATCCACGACTTTCTGAAGGCGTGACTGAAGCTGACCGTTGATGGTTTCAACGTAAGCGCATCTAGTTTCCTTCTCAAGAAGCGAAGTCTCTGTATTAGAAAGCGTCGTTCGGGTAATCGAGAGGGACTGTTCTAAGCTTTGGATCGTCTTCTCGTATTCCAACACCACTTGTTCAACGGCTTGCGCAAAGGAGTTGGAGCGATTCAGTCGATCGTCGGCAGATGTGTCCCCGTCCAGCCCCATCTCTTCCGACTCGTTTTCTCGGGCTCTCGCAAGCTCGGAGATAAGCCTGGCATGTCGCTGACTCAAAGCGCTGTAATTCTCCTGTGCATCGAGGAGCTGATTCTGAAGTTCCAACTCGCGTTCGTTTTGTCTTTCAGATCGTTCGTTTGGTGCTGCCTTGGTTCTTCGTAGGCTATCGTCGCTTCCATTAGAGCTTCGGATTTGATCTCTCAAGAAGGATACTTCTGCTCGGAGGCGTTCGATCAGAGCCTTGGGATCCCCATCATCGATCTGCTGGATCCGCGGTTTCGACTGAATAGCCCTGGCGCGCTGAGCATATTGGACCGTGTTCAACGTCTCGCTGAGGTGAAACTCTGCTGGCGTTACACATGCAATCATGTAGGTGTAAGCATTGCCACCAAGCGAATCTTGCAGCAGTCTAGTCAGCTTGGAATCTCTGTACGACACATGTGAGCCGGATTGACGAGAAGACAATTGGCTAATGACTTTGCCGAGGGATGCCAAACCGGCGTTGATTGATATCCCTTCCTTGGCTCGCTCTCCTTGTGCACCAGTGTTTTTGAGCCGCTCGCTTCCGGCCAAGTCGACAAAGTGAAGTTTACTGTCCGTCGTGACGCCCATTTCCTGGCTCGTGGCGTCTATGGGCATGGACATTCTTCTTTCTGCTCCTGTCGTCGCCTGAAGCTTTCTCTTACGCTGTATCAGGTTCAATGAAAAGACGGCATGAGAGCGAGAAGATTTCGCGTTGATTGCGGTTGCGTCGGTTTGACGAATGTTGGAACCAAAGCTAAGAGCGTTCATCAAGTCGTCAACAGAGTTTATGTCAACTTGTCGTAAGCCGGTGAGGAGAATGTTTCCCTTGGTATCTTCGCGAATGGCAATGCTCGTTCTCTCGTTGGCGGGGGTGGAATCTGGAACAAGCAAATCCCGCAACTGCTCATTATAGATTTCCACATACGTTGCCTTTAAAGACCAATTTCGATCACCGAGAGCATTTTGCTGGTAGCTGCGTGGCGTTCGCAAGCTAGAGACGGACTGTCGCTTGGAGACGGTGCTGCTCACCCCGCTGTTTGATGAATCGAGCTTCTCGAACAGGGCGCTTGCAGCTCGGGGTATCACACCTGTACGCGAGGGAAGCGACAGCGGGAACAAGTCAGCTACCTTGTGCGTTGAGCAGAAGAGAATGCTCTCATCACAGCACGATGCTTTGCACTGCGGTTAAAGCGGGATGCTGCTTACCTATCATTGAATCATCATCTGAGTCCCCTGGACGAGAGGTTCCCATGGTATATGATTTCCCGGCACCAGACTGTCCATAAGCTAAAACAGAGACGTTGTATCCTTGCGTGAAGGCGTTGATCGAGTCTTCGAGGTATGCCCATATGCCATCTTGCATGACATCGGGACTGAAGACGCGATCGAAAACAAAGATTTTGCGGCCTTGTGGTGAATCGATGGCCAGGCTCGTGTTTGATGTCGTTTGCACCATAGCCCGCTGGAATCGCTGTGGAATCAAATCATAACCCGGATCGGTGGGCTTCAGAGGTGGACGAACCCGGACAGCTGCAAGAAAGGGTAGGATTAGCGAGATGGAGACTCCGAAATGACGGTTTTACTCGGAACCAGCGATGTATGTGAAGGTAGGGGGAGTAATCGACCGAACCAAGACTTACCGACTTTGACCGCGGTTCGACTTTCGTCATCAGATGCCCTGCTACCAGCACCAGGCTTGCTGCTTATACTCAGTCTGCTAGAACTCCTGGGACTTGGCTTCACAATGGCACTGAGAGGTCGCTCTCGCAGCTGTAGGGGTGATGCAGGCGGTGAAGAGGCCATGATGAGCAGCACCGCAGACTAGGCGGCCAGAACTCGTCGATGATAATGATGGTGAAAAGACGGATGCTGCCAGGTACTCAAAGACTGATTGAGGGTCCCTGGTGCCCTGGAGGGGACAATCCGTCCGCCTCAAATAGATCGTCAAGCCCGAAAAGGCTCAGCGCCGCAGCGCGTACTAGGCGTTGTGTGTCGATTGGCGAGGCTTCACAAGTGTCGCGGCGTCAGATTGTGAACGACCCCTGATATGCAAAGTGTGTCTTGACGGAGAAAAAAAAAGAGAGAAAAGAAAAAAAGATAGAAATAAAAAGAGGGGATGATTCCTTGATTGGAGAGGCACCCTCTGTCGAGATGAACTTGTTGAACTTCACGTCGAGACCCTATTTCTGGCGAGGCCACCAAGTCACAACAAGAGTTGTTGGAGCTTTGGGGGGGGGCAAGTGTTGGACAGGGGTGGAAGGGCAGTTCACGGAGAAGAAGGCTTGAGTATCGGTATTGTGGGAGTGGCCAGGGTCCAGCTACCAGAGAAGCTAATTAAACATTGGGCTGGCGTCAACTGGGCTGGTTGGCGATGCGGCAAAGGGGAAAAATCCCACGTGAAGCCAATGGAATGGGTCGATGTCAATAGGCTAGGTGCCCATGTACCCACAGATGCCCACACTGATAGAGTACATAAACGCACAGCAACGGATTATTAAACGCATAGTAGCAACTAAACCTAAAACAGAAAAGGTACTGTGACGGGGGGAAAAAGAACACACACCACACACCCAAAAGTGAAGGGCATGCACACAACCGAAGCTATCCCCGTCGTATTCCGGATTTCTCGTGTGCATAGATTCGGCTCTAGGTTATTGAGACCGTGTAGAAGAGGAATAATTAAATAGCTCTTTATTTAATTAGATAGTTTAAGTCATTAAAGACTAAAATAATAATATCCTTAGAATAAAATATAAATAATTATACTATAGTAGTAACTAGGATTATAACAATTAACAGTATTATAGCAATAGGTGCTTCTATACCTATACCTTAGAAAAGAAAAACAGAAAATAGATAGTTTTCTAACTATTTAAGGGCTTAGGACCTATTTATATTATTTAATTAGATAGTTTAACTATACTATACTAAGGTCTTACTCCTTTAGCCACTATAATGCCTTTTTCTAAATAACTATAGACTAAATCCCTTCTCCTATAATATAATACCTCCCTAGGCTTATAGTAATATAAAAACCACTATAAGCTAATAAAACTAATAGTAATAGAACTTAAATAAAATAAGAATTTTATAATTAAATAGTTTTATAGCATCCCTTAGTTTAAACTTATATCTCTAGTCTTCTTTAATAATTTAGGTATTATTAAACTTTCTTATACTTTATAAATCCTATACGCTTTCTTTAGCATAACTAGTTAACTATTAATTATATTATAATATTACTAAGCCCTTTCTACGTAAGAATCTATACCTTATTTATTCCCTTTAACTATATTCTATACCCTAGTTATAATTTCCTTCTAAGCTTTATAGTAAATTAGTTTTAAGGGGATAATTAATAAGTATATACTAAAAGAAAGGGAAAAAGCTAAAATATTATACTAAGCAATTTTCTTATTATATAGTTATAGTAGTAGACCTATTATAGTAGTATAGGTAGTAGGTTTAAGACTAATATCTTTTACTACTACTATAAGTGTGTAATAATTTAGATTCTATTCCTTAATTTCTAACCTATTAAATTAATTAAACTATAGCTATTTACTATAATTAGTATTATATAGCTTTTAAAGTAATATAGCCTTAACTCTAGCCTCTTTTTAAACATACTAAGTAATATTATTATCTAGTTCTTATTAAGCCCTTTTTATAAATTCCTTCTAATGCTACTACTAAAGGGCTTTATTTTATTTATAAAGCCTACTAAATAAAGGAGTAGAAATTATAGAGATTTCTATAAGAGCACTAAGAGATAATATACTATACTTATATTATCTATAGGCTTCTTAAGGGGATTAAGTAGGCTTTCCTAAAAGTATAAGCATTATTAACTTATTACTTTATTTAAAAGTAGGAGATAACTATAGTAAAAGTAAATATTATAGTGCTTAAGGTAGTAATAATAACTAACTAAAGGGAGAGAGTATATTCTAATTAAATAGTAAAGATAGAATAAGTAGTAAAGGAGAAGGCTAATTTATTCTTTAAAGGGTTATAACTATTTTAAGCTCTTACCTCCTATAAGTTAATTAGCTAAGAATAATTCTATTAATAATTTAGGGTTTAAAGTAGAGTAAGTAAGTTATAAATTAGTAAGAATCCTATAACCTTATATTATAGAATTATGCTTATATAGAATTATATATTATAATATATTTAATATTACTTAACTTATAGTTTTAAGTAAAAAGTGCTAAGGATAGGGACTAGCTTTTATTAGTAGTTTAGCTAAGAATTTAAGGGAGAAGGAATTTTCCCTTAGGTATTTAATAAAGATAGCTAATATTAAACTAAGTATATTAATGCCCTTTATTATAATTAGATAGTATAGTATATTCTAACTTATTTACTGCTATATTAGCAAGAATATAAAGAGTTCTTTTTATTCTAAGGCTATATATAGGAGAGTTATTAAGAATATTATTTATAAATACCTATTAGTATAAGGGGAGTTTAAAGCAGTTAGCCTATTATTTAAGAAAGTGTGCCCTTAGAATGTTTTTAACTAAAATCTTTATTTCTTACTGTTTCTTTAAAATCTTTATAAAGTAAATACTAAAAAGGCCTTAGAGAGTATAAATAAGGAATATAAGATAAGTGTAACTATATTTATATAAATTACTTTAAGAAGGCCCTAGCACTATAATAGCCCTAAATTAATATAAGTAGTTTAATTACTATAAAACCTATTTAAATCCCTTTATAAATTTTTTAAATCTAGCCTTATAGCTAGTAGAAAGAGTATTATAAAAGTATAAGTATCTCTTATAGTAATTAAAGATAAAAGTAGTTTAATAATTTATAAAATAAATAAATCCTTTAATTAAGTGCTTACTATACTAGGCTTAATAAAGCGGGTATACATTTAATTAGCTACTATACTATATATTAATAAGGTTATTACTTAGAAGCCTATAGTACATTCTAGGAGTCTTATCCTTATATATTTTAATTATAATGTTTTTATTATTAATATAAAATTTAAGAGGGAGGATAATAATATGTTTTTTAAGGCCTTATGTAATAATCCTTTCTATAGTAATAAGGGTAAACTAATTAAGCTAGTTATGCCTATAGCTAGTAAAGAGAGCATAGAGAAGGCTATAAATATTATTTAAATAACTAGTTTAAGTTAATTTAGTTTAACTATTATTAATTAGCCTAACTTCTATAAAGTTATTTAAGTTAAATTAATAAGAGTTAAAGTGTATAGTAAAGGCTGCCTAGTAGAATCTTAGCTAGAAAATAGTAGGCTAGGCTAAGAATATCTAATTAAGTGGTATATTAATAAGTAAGGCCTCTATAGTAGTGTAAAAGGCACTAGCCCTACTGTAGGATTTAGCTAGAGTAGTAAGGGTAGGCAAGCTTTATAATAAGAAATAATCCACTTTACTAGGCGTAATATAATAGACATTTTAAGGGATTCTATACTACTAGGGGATGTAGTTATCTATCTTACTATCTAATTAGATAGTTAATATATAGGAGAAGTAAGAAAATAAAATTTATAATCCCTTTTTTATAAAAAAGTAAAAGCTATAAGCCTAAAAATAAGGGAATGCAATAAGATATTAAGCAATAAGATAATAGGTAATAGCAATAATAATAGCAGAAGAGGGGGAGTGTGTTAATAGCTTATATAAGAGAAAGCTTAAGAGGTTAGGTTATAAAGAAATAGATAAAAAGAAAAGAGGGAGAATAAGGAAGTAGAGTAGGGCTATGTATTTGTTGTAATAACGCAGTTTGTTAACATTCTTTAAGCAGCTTAGCTACTAGGCAGACTATTTAATTAGTTGCCAGCTATTAGCCTGCGAGTAGTGATTCACAGCACTGGCCTTATATATAAGACCCTTCCTTTCCTTAAGTGTAGCTTCTTTTCCTTATATTTCTTTTCCACTCCTTTTTTCCTTTTAAACTTCTTCTTAGTAGTCTTTATAAACTATTAATTATAAATCGTCTTAATTACCCTTACTCTTAGCTTCCTAATATTATTAATATTATTACTTAGAAGCTTAAAGAGTAGTCCCTATCTTCCTTTAATAATTTTACTTAGTATAATAGAGGTAAGATCTTCTATATAACTATTAGAACCTATATAGTATATAAACTATTTAATTAAATAGTATAGAATAGGACTAATAAACTAAAAATTCTATTATCTTTTCTAGATCTCTATACTTAGCAGCATTAATATTAGTAAGGGTAGAGTTTCTATATATTTACTAATAAGCCTTTAAAAGAAAAAGCTTAAAAAATAGCTAAAGCACTTTATAGATTTCTTTAAAGCTATAAACCCTTAGGAAGACCTTTTTAGAGATATTCTATGCGCTTATCCTAAGCTCTAGAGGCCTATCTATGCTAGAAAGCAGTATAGTAGTGTTATTATCCCTATAGAGCTTGCTTATTCTAAGGGATACTTTATAATAGCTATTATAAAGTACTTTAAATAAAAGCTATTGTTCCTTATATAGATATATAGGTAGATAAACGCAGCATCCTACTCTTTCTATATTAATATATATTTAAAGATAGTTATAGCCTTTAGTAAGTATATAAGCGTGCCTTATTATAGATATATTTCCTTTAGAAAGGTCTATAATAGTGTGTGTAGTAATTATATCTAAAAGTCTAAGAATTATAAGTAGGCATGCGCTTAGGGCTATTGCTTAAAAGCTAGTAAATCTTATCCCTTTACTCCCTTTCTTAGGAAAGAGGCTACTTTTATTAATATAGAGAAGGAATATTTAAATACTAAATTACTTAATTTTAGTAGCTTAACTAGAGACATAGCATCTATTATCCTTATTAATATGCCTTCCCCCTACTTTATATTAAAGGAATAGATAAGCTAAATTTATTTATTAAGCATAGCTAAATATAAAGGGTTATTAGGAAGGAAGGGAGGGAAGTTAAAGTAAGGAGGAGCTTAGGTTAAAGTTAAGTAGATAGACTATTTAATTAAATAAAAGAGTAATAGAAAAGAGAAAAGAAAAATAATAAAGACCTTAAATAAAACTATTTTCTATAATACTAATAAATATAGAAAGAAAGGGTTAAACCTTAAGTAAAAGAATTCTTAAAATAACTAGTTAAATAGTTAATAAGGTATAATATAAGTAATAAAACTAAGGGATTAAATAAAATAAGGAAAAACTACGGCGCTTCCCCCTCCCTAGGTAATAAAGCAAGCAGTGCCTTACCACTAAAAGAAGTAAAAGATTATAACAAAGTAAAATTAAATATATTAAGGAAAAGAAAGAAGAAAAACAATAGGGGAAGAATAGAGAAGGTTTAATAGGTTAATAATTAAGGGAAAGATAATATACCTAATACTAAAGTTGCTGTTTATTAGTGAGTCCTAGTATCTATACTTTAATTTAGTGGTAGGGATATTGTTAAGGTAGCATGCTTGCCTCCCTATTTAAAGAATCCTTATCTTTTAAGATACTCCTTAGAAGAGGGGTTTTATTAGGCTAGGAAACCATTTAATTAAATATATTATAATTAGCGTTTAATGGGAGTAGGGCTATAAGTTCGTTGTCTAAGTCCGTTAAAGTTATACTATAACTAGCTAGTTAATGTAGCTAGTTATTAATAGAGGAAGTCTACTAACTATTACTATTAGGAATAAACTTCTTAATATAATCTCTATTAACTGTTTTATTAAAAACAATCCTATCTAAAGTTTAGAGCTTATATACTTTTATAATTAGTGCCTAACTATAAACTCTAAAGGGGCTATTTTATCTTATTATTAATTTCCTAGTTAAGGATATATCTATTATATAACGTATATTATATACTAGAATAAGATCCCTTAGAACTAATTAATTAGACTCCTTATAGATAGAGGCTGCTTATTTCTTATTAGTTTTAGCTGTAAGTTATTATTAAAATTAAAGCACCTTTTTCTATATAGCTATAATATTTACGTCCTTTTAGTTAAGAATATAGATCCTAGCTTTAAAAAGGTCCTATACTATGGTTACTTTATCCTAGTTAATAAGTTACTAGGTTAGAAATTCTACTTTAAAAGGTAGTAAAGGTTCCTATCTATAGATAAGGTAAAAGGCTAATTAACTATAAGAGGACCTAATTATAATATAATTAGTAAGGAGAGCTTATTTAAGATGCTTTAGCTATTTCCTATCTAAACTACTTAATTTAGTAAGTATAGAAGCTAGGGATTAATACCCTGCTTTAATAAGGCTATTTACTTTAGGGTTATAGCTAAAGGTCTATATGCCTTATATGCTAAGTTACGCTAGGGCATTGCTAAGCTTCCCTCTTATCTCTAGACCTCTATTATAGACGATAAATAGTATTAATCTAAATCTGCTAATTAAGGTGTTAAGAAAGCAGCAAATAGCTTCTATTATAGTAGCGTAAACTAGTTTAGCTTTAATCTATCCTATAAGGTTACATTAAGCTTCTAAAAGGTACTTATACCTATAATTAGATAGTAAGTATTAAGTATTAATATATATCTTACTTATAGGGTTACCTAGAGCGATAGGTATTATAAGCTTATAATAGCGCTATAGCGTGAATATTTAGTAAACTTTACAGTATTACAGCATTTCTTATATAGTATCCTATATTCCTCTCTAGTAGTACCTTTATTATACTACTTAGTATACTACTTCTATTCCCTTATAAGCTATTAAAAGGTAAATCTTTTTAATAATAAACTACTACTTATTTAGATTATTAATAATAAGCACTAGGCCCTTTAAAAGGCCTATAGGTTTTTTATAGAGCTTAGTGCTATTAATAAAGAAACGTAATGCCTTTCTCTTTAATATACTAAACTTCTTTACTAAGTAATTAAATAGTCTATTTAAGGTTATAAGGTAAGAAATAATTTATTATAACTTAGGGGTGTAGTAGGTAGTATCTGCCTCTCTAAGTTAATTAGTATAGAGCTATAAATTAATAAATTACTTAATGTCTTCCTTAATAACCCTATTAAGGTTATTAGATAGCTTAGAACCTTTTTAAAATAACCTATTAGTAGCTAAATGTTGCTTTTTAGAGATATATTAGACCTTAAAGTTAAATAGAAGAATATAGCTAAGCTAGTAGGTAATAATAGCACTAAAGATATTATTAATAGTACCTTAAAGTTAATGCTTTAGAACTATTAAATTAGTCTTTAGAATAAAAGGTATACTAAAGAGGTAAATTTAAAGCCTATAAAGGGTATAGAGTAAAGCCTAATATTTCTATTTAGTTATATTATATTTAACTTCTACGTTATTCTATATACTACTTTTAAACTATATAGAATATTGCTTATTATTAACCTCCTACAATAGTGTAGCACCCTAACTAATATTACTAGTATTAACTATAAGTATAATATTACTATAACTATTAAATATATTAATTAATTATAACATTAAAGTAGTTATAATAGCATTAATAACTTTCCTTATTGCTTCTTTATATTCTAAACCTTATTTCTAAATAGTGTTCTTATATAGAAAATACACTAAAGGTAGTGTAATTATAGTAAAATAAAGTATTTAAAGATAGTAAAAAGTTATAAGACTAAGGAAAGAGTATATATCCCTTATATTTTAATAAGTAACCTATTCCTTAAGCTTAATAATCTTTTTCTTAGTAGGCCTATACCTATATATACTATAAATATAGCTAATAACTATAGCTATAGGTTAATAGAATTTACTCTTAATAGTAAATATAGTGTAATTAGTAAGCTTTAGGTTTAAAAGCATATTATTTAAATTAATTAAATGCTTTATAATATATTTTTAGACTCTAGGTAGGATTTTAGTATTATTATATATAGTAATAGGTTCTTTTACTGTAATATTATTAAGGAAGGGCGTATATACTTAGGGTATTAAGTTAAAGAGAATGCGCTTTATAATTCTAATAAATTATATAACTAAATTTATAGCTCCTTAAGGCAGGCAATATAACCTTAAGAGCCTAATTAGAGTTATAATTATAGTAAGGTTCTAACTTACTATAGCTAGTTCTACCTAGTTATATTTAGAGAGAAAATCAATAAGGGAGAGCATTTTATATATTAAAAATTCTTTACTAAATACTTTAGCACCCTATAGAATGCCTATATCCTTAATTATAATTCTATTATATTTTATTGTAGATAGGATTAACCTAATCCCCCTATCTTTCTTTATAATAAGGAAATAAAGGTTTTAATAGGAACTATAAAATTCTTTTAGTAAATTATAATTTAACTTTTTCTTTAATAACTTAACTAATTTTAACTAAAGGGTAAGGGGAATAGGAATAGACTAAGCTTACTAAGCTAAATGCTTTATAACTTTAATAACTTAGGGTAATATAATAAGAGGGTTAACCTTACTAATGTATAATAAGTCCTAACCTAAAGTAGCCTCTCTATTGCTAAGGATTTCCTTAAAAATATTAAGTTTTTAAGGTATAAGATATTTCTCTATTGCAGTAACTATTTAATTAAGTCTTTTTTAGGTTAAATAAAACCCTTAAGGGTGTTTAGAAAACTATTTTATAATAAATTCTTTATATTTCCTATTAGTGTTAAGGCGTTCCTTAACTATATTTTATTTCTTTGTTTTCTATTTTAGATCTCCTTTAGAGACTAATTTATTAAAGGGAATATTATTAAGGGGGTGTACCTTTTAGCTAATGCGCTTATATATAGTGTTTACCTTTAAATTAAATGTTTATATTTATTAAAATAGTTAGATTTCCTTAGTAGTAGTATTTAGTTAGGCTTTCTAGCTTTTAAGAGCTTACTTAAAGATAAGCACTAGAACCTTATCCCCTTTTTCTTCTATAATTAGCACTAGAATTTTATCTTTTTCTAATTTAAATTTTATTTTTTCTTTAACTATTTAATTAGGAGCTTCTATTTTCTTATTTTTATTCTCTTAGTGTATTATAAATAAATTAACTATAACTTTAAATAGTAAAGCTTCGTTAACTATATTCTATATAACTAAGCTAGCTACTTAAGATATAACTATAATGTTTCTAAAATAGTATTTTATCTTTAATTCCCTAGGGCCTTAACTATAATTAAATAATACTTATACTTAATAAATAAATAGTATACCTAAGATTAAGGGGACTAAGACTATATTAGGTGTAATATAGAAGTAAACTAGTGTCTAAATATTTCTAAGAAAGAGCTTTATATAAACTTTACCTTTAAGCTTAATAGTATTATTTAAGTAGGAGGTGCTATTAGTATTAATATTTATTAGGTATACCTTTAAACTAGCCTTATAAGCAAATTCTTTTATAATTAGGTTCCCCTATAATTTATAATTAATTAAAGCTAGTATTAATAGACTTTTTAGGTCTTTAAGTTAGACTTATAGGTAAGGGAGATCTTATAAGTAGCCCACTACTATATATAGGTAGATAACTCTATAAGATCTCTCCCCCTTATTTAGCTTCTAATTAATTTATACTAAGTGGGATTATATATAATTAAATAAATTATAACTTAGTTAAAGCAAATTAGTATAAAGAGTTATTAATTCTAGTCTATCTTATAGCTATTTCTATAAAGCGCTACTAACTTTAACTATAAAATTGCTAACTTATTATATAGTAAGTTTATTAATATTCTCTTCCTCTTATTACTTTATAAGTTTAGTTATAATTTTAATAACCTAAGTTATTATCCTTTAATTAGATAATCTAGGTATTTCCTAATATTAATATTCTTAAGGTTAAATTAATTTAGCTAACTTAGATAACCTATTATAGTAGAACACTTTCTTAATCCCCTTAGTATAAGTAGCATACTTACTAATAGCTAATCTAGCTAATAATAGAAAAAGCTTAAAGAGGTTATATAGGCTTATGCCTACTTTTTTACTAAAGACCTTCTTATAAAGCTAAGTAATAAGACAGTCTTATAGCGTCCCTTTCCTATTACCTACAATACCTAAGTCTTCTTTCCTAAATTATCTTATAAAGGCTAGCTATAATCCTTTATTAACTAAGGGTTTATTAGAAATCTCTTTAACCTATACTCTCTTTAGCGTATTAATATTAATAGCTACATTAGTTAGGCTAGCATCTTTAACCCTTTCTAGGGTTATTACTTTAGTTATAAGCTATAGCTCTCTTAGTAGCACCTTAGTAGGCATAGGCCTTTATTACTTAGGTCTATAAAGTAAAAGGTTTAATTGCTTAGCAATATTATTAAAAACTCTCTTCTTATTAATTAATATAACTTAATAGTTTATAGGGATATCCTTATACTTTAGCACCTAGTCTATAAGGTAATTAATAATATAATCTTTAAAATACTAAACTTAAAAGATAGCTAAATAATAAATATAACTTTTAGTATTAAGGAATAGGTTATAAAGTATAGGGGAAACTTAGTACTTTAGTAAATTGTCTCTAATTATAAGAATTTAAGCTTAGGAGTTATATTATATAAACCTAACCTTTTAATTATATTTTAAGAAGTTATAATAATTAAGGTAATAGCCTTCCTTATTATAGTAAAAGCAGTAGTTAAACTAATATCTATAGGCGCTAAAGATATTTAAGTAGATGTTAAGGTACTCCTATTACTCCCTAGCTTATATAGTATTATAGAATATAAGATATAGAAAGCTTAACCTCTTATTTATATAATATAAGGGATTATATAGTTACGCTTACTCTTAAAGCATAGTAATTTATAGTTCTTTTAGCTTCTTTATTAAAGTATTAATTTAGCCCTTATAGTTATTATTTTCCTTACTATCTTAGAATATTAACTAGAATAAATTAGCTAGTTTAACTCTTTTTATTTAGGTTTTATTAATAGTAGAAAGGGCTAGCTAAAGAACTTTCTTATAATTAAATAGTTAATTATTAAGGTAAGTGTTAACAGTCTTAGCTAGGTTATAATTCTTAAGCTATAGGCGCGTCTTTATATAATTGTTTAGCTTAGTTTATAGAGTCCTATAACTTTTATAAATAAACAATTCTCTGCTAATTCCTTGCTTATTTATAAAGCTAATAATAATTTAACTAGGAATAGCTTTATAGATATATATAGATTATACTAAAAGAGTTTTCTAATTATTAGGGAATGCTTTTAATATTAGTGCTTAGTGCTGCTATAGCTATAAATAGGTATTAGAGAATATTTAAGGGCGCTATATATTAAGCTTTTTAAGCTAGTTTATTACACTCTTAGTTCTTTCCTAAAGAGTAGCTTAATACTAAAGGAGTAATGCTTCCTTAGCCTCCTTCTAAGTATACGTAGTTATAAGGGTTTTAATATCTTTATAAAGCTTAGAGGCAACTTCTTTTTTAAGCATTTAGCACTACTTATTATTAGGAAGACTAAAGGTATATATCTTTACTTTAAAGTCCTTTAAGAAGTTAGTAATATCTTCTCCTATAAATTAGTTTATATTATAGTTACTTTAGAGGGATATAAGAGCACTTTACCTACTTAGGGTTTCTCTAAGGAGCTTAGTAAAGACCTTTAGGTTAAGTCCTTTAATAATACTAGTAAAAGTAGTTATAGTAGTAGGAAAAGGGTTTTTAATGTAAGGTAGGGCTAGGCTTAGTTACTTTATACTAACTTAGTTAAAAGAAGAAGAAGACAAGGTTAATAATACTTACCTAAGTTAATCTTTAGGGCTAATATTATTAGATATAAATATAGGCAATAGGTAGATTAATTAATTAGGAGGCTTCTTTTTACTTATACTTTCTCCTTTATAAACCTAGCTATATTATTGTTTAATAAGCTTAACTAAGTTATTATCCTTATTAACTTTATAAATTAAGACTAGAATTCTAATAAAAGTGCTTTAAGTTATAAATAGAATAATACCTATAATAAAAGCAACTATATAAAATCTAGTAAGACTAGGTGTAATTAAATAATCTATAGTCTTATTTATTTTAGCAAGAGAGGGACTAGCATCCTAAGTAGGTTCTAGCGAGACCTCTAGTAAGCTCTTTCTCTTTTTTAATAAGTTAGCTTTATAGCTCTACACTTTAAGGACTAATAATTCTAATTTTATTAGGTATAATCTTAGGGTAGGCAATTTCTTATGCTAATTAAGTTTTACACTATCTTTACGCTTCTAATTAGATAATTTAGAAGTTCTATAATGGTTTTTTTATAGTTTTTTATCTTAGTTTTGTAAGTTTAGTTAGTTATAATAAGGTCTAACTCTAGATTATAGCCTCTAATTATATATTATTATTGCTACGCAACGAAATAGGTTATATAAAGGCCACTTAACTTACTCTTACCTAGGCAAAACCATTATTTATAATAGAGGGAAAAAGAATATATACTATATACCTAAAAGTAAAGGGTATATATATAACTAAAGCTATCCCTATTATATTCTGGATTTCTTATATATATAGATTTAGCTCTAGGTTATTAAGACTATATAGAAGAGAAATAATTAGATAGCTTTTTATCTAATTAGATAGTTTAAGTTATTAAAGACTAAAATAATAATATCCTTAGAATAAAATATAGATAATTATACTATAGCAGCAACTAGGATTATAATAATTAACAGTATTATGGCAATAGGTGTTTCTACACCTATACCCTAGAAAAGAAAAATAGGAAATAGATGGTTTTCTAACTATCTAAGGGCTTAGAACCTATTTATATCATTTAATTAGATGGTTCAACTACACCGTGCCAAGGTCTCACTCCTTTGGCCGCCACGATGCCTTCTTCCAAATAACCGCGGACCAAATCCCTTCTCCCGCGACACAGTACCTACCTATATATTTTTCTATATATAGATATATTCTTTATCTTACATGCTACAGCATGCGCTAGTTAAGCTACACGCGTAATTTCTCTATAATATAAATTCTTTTAACCTTTAATATTCTTTAAAAATTTATAATAATAACCTACATTTAAGTAATATTTATAATTAATAGCACTTACCTTTAGTATAAGGATGCTCTTACTGTAATTTAAGATTATTAGCGTCTTAAGGGCTTTATCTACATTATAGGCAGCAGAAATCGTAATCCTTACACCTATTATTAATTATATAACGCTTTAGTACTACTAATAAAGTAGCACTTATTGCAAGCATTTAAAAATGCAGCATATTTTTAAAGTATACTATAGCACAAAAAACAAAGAATATATCTATGCATAGAAAAATAGGTAGGCGGGTACCTCTTTTATTTTAGGTTTAGTTACTACTATGCGTTTAACCGGACATGATCCGGTGTCTCATTTGACCCTTTGATTCTGTAGCTCCCTAAGTAACATGCAATGTCGTAGACCACCTGTGCCGTGCGTCTCATCGACCACAGCTTGAACGTTGTTCATGCATGCCGACAAGCAGCGTCTGCATCTATGAACTAGGCGAATATCTAACCCAATTCACAGCTGAACCCTATGGCCATGGGCATATTCGTCAAGATCAAACATTTCTTCTAACACCGGGTAGAAAGCTCGAAGACCACGCTCTCACCTCACTTGCGCTGAGGCAGAGTACGATGTACCATAAACTGTGGAGGCTTTGAGGCTGAAGGCGGTCGTTGGTGTACATTTGACCGATGACAAATATACCCGACCCTGCAGTGCAATGAACGGGACTGGATGAACCATGCAGGCAAGCACGGAAGAGGCATTTCATCTCACAACATGGCCGTGCGCCGGACGAACATAAAGTTCACCGACCAACTACCCTTTAGGGAAGTCAGGGAGACATGGCAACTGTACACAGGTCCAACTAACGCCTCTTGTTTACAGAAGCACCTTGCTTTACTTCGGACATATGCAGTGTATCTTTATACACCAAATAGCGGTTGTTTTGTACACGATCAGTGTCGGCGCCAGAAGAGAGATGATAGAAGGGTCGCGTCACGTGACCAAGGATCACATATTGGTGTGACATGACCTCGACATCGTACATGGACGCCGGACGTAGAAACCGACCTGGCATCGCTGGCATGTTGACGACAAGCAGAATGATATGAGGGAGTGTAAATATATATCTAGTACTTATGTAGAAGAGGCAAACCGGATACCGATGTGAGCGCGGGGTAATTAATGCCCGTGAGCTTGAGCAGCAGCTGCGTCATCAGCAACAGAGTTTTCCTAGACCTGGTCTGGTGCACCCAGTCAGAATGCTCCGTCATCGGAACGTCCCAATTGGCTCTTGGAATTCCGCCACGGTAACCCCACCATCAATGTATGTCGTCGAGATTCACACTTTTTTTTCTGGAGAAAAAAAAAAACAACAACAACAAAAAGAAAAGAACGAAACAAGATAACCTCTTGCTACGCATTGCTACGCAATACTTTCGCTCGCCTTCTGTTTAGAGAAGCACAACCCTCACGCTACCAAGTCATTTACTCGTTTTCTGCACCAGAAAAAGCTATCATCATGTGCGGCGACAGATCTACAATCAACGGCACCGCCGTCTCGACCGATAAGCCCTTGCACAAGCGCACACCTTACGAGTCCGTCGGCGACTTCCTTTCGAACACGTCAAACTTCAAAATCATCGAGAGCACCTTGAGAGAGGGGGAGCAATTTGCCAATGCATTTTTCGACACTGGTGAGCTCCCAATTGTCTCGTTGCGCCCGTTGCGCCCGTTGCGCTCACACGCTAAATGTATATTGTGCAACAACAGAGACCAAGATCAAGATGTACGACCTCAACCACCCGACGCCTTAGGTGTCCCCGTGTACTAACTTGCATAGTGCGACCGCTTTGTCTGATTTTGGCGTGGAATACATCGAATTGACCAGCCCCGTGGCTTCGCAAGTATGCTAATTCAGAAGTTGCTATGGATGACCTGCGGATGCTAAAACCACTTAGCAATCACGAGAAGACTGCGAGGCCATCTGCAAGCTCGGACTCAAGGCCAAGATTTTGACACGTATGTTTCTTAGTCCGCATCATTCTTGAGAAACCACTTTGCTGACAACGCGCAGATGTCCGCTGCACAATGGAGGTACTTTTCTCTGTCTTACCTGAACATGAAGAATATGTCTACTTACCATTCAATAGGATGCCAGAATTGCTTGCGATACCGGCGGTGAGTCAATTGTCAAGCACTATTTATCATGGGCATCGTTAACCGTACTGACACTTTCTTAGTGGACGGAGTTGATCTGGTTATTGGAACTTCGAGTTTTCTGAGAGAGCACTCTCACGGAAAGGACATGGTGGCAATCGAGAAGGCCGCCATCGAGGTTATCAATTATGTCAAGAGGTATGTTTTGGACGACCATATCACTCAATTCCATCGCTAAACGTATCGCAGCCGAGGTGTCGAAGTGCGCTTCTCGTCCGAGGACAGCTTCAGAGTAAGTCGGAATGCATGAATTTTCATCTACTTCATCCCAAAAAAGAGGAGAGGTGCGGCGAACCGACCATGATGAAACTAAAAAATTTGATAGTCCGACCTAGTAGATCTCCTTCAACTGTATCGCGCTGTTGACGTAAGTCTTGTCCCAGAAAAGCGCAAAAAAAAAAAAAAAAAAAAAACCAATGTAACTAACATCAGCGGTAGCGTGTGGGCGTCGACCGTGTTGGTGAGTTTTGCAAATGTCACGGGGTTACTTTGCGCTTCATACTCATACCTCCCAGGTGTGGCCGATACCGTCGGATGCGCAACTCCCCGTCAAGTTTACGACCTTGTTCGCACGCTTCGAGGCGTCGTATCATGCGACATTGAAGTGCATCTGCACAATGACACTGGCTGTAGGTTGAGGTTCTTGATGAAGCCTCTAAGGCGTCACACCGGAGGGTTCAGTATTCATCGAGGCTTTCTGCTGACTTGAAATAGGCGCCATCGCAAACAGCCATGCGGCACTTGAAGCTGGCGCGACGCGTAAGTCTTGTCATTTTCACTCGAAAGCAAAGTGAGTTGAGGTACTAACCTACATTATGTAGATATTGACACAAGCGTGCTTGGCATCGTAAGTTGAATTCCTGCAAGTATCTAAGCCGTACAACACTAAGACAAACCAGGGTGAGAGAAATGGTATCACTTCTCTCGGCGGTCTTATGGCTCGCATGATGGTCGGAAGCCGGGAATACGTCATGAGCCGATATAAGCTCCACAAGATCAAGGAGATTGAGGATATGGTGGCAGATGCTGTCCAAATCGTGAGTCAAATGTCTTCTGAACGACCGGCCTCATGAGACGGTTTTTCAACAATAGCTCAATGACTCCGAAAGGGCCGTCCTTGAGGAACATAAAAAGCTAACATGGTGCTAGAACATTCCATTCAACAACCCAATTACTGGTGAGTCATTTTGTTGTTACCTACTCGGCACAGTTCTCAACACGAAGCTCTTAGCAGTTACTTGTAAACTGGGTTCTGTCCTGATCAGGCTCCGTATTTTATGAACCCATGTTCTCATATATTGACCAGTAGAAATGCTAATAAATCCTCACGATTCTAGGTTTTGTAAGCGCTCCATCACTTTGCTGGGCCCTTTTGCAAGATACTAACGATAGTTCCCGATAGTGCGCATTTACTCATAAGGTATTTTCACGTCGTGTGACCAGCCGAAAGAACATAGCTAATCATCTGTCACAGGCTGGTATTCATGCCAAGGCCATCCTCGCCAATCCCTCAACGTGAGCAGCAGTTTACCACCATCCCTTCGGCTTTTTTTTCTTTAAATAAAAAACTAGACTAACTGTCCACAGCTACGAAATTTTATCGCCAGAGGACTACGGGCTTAGCCGATGTAAGTATCTCCCTATGAGATGGGATGGACCATTGTACTAACTTGACATAGACGTCCAGTAAGTTGACATCCACGGGCAAGGGACGATCGCATGGCAGCAGAAGCAGCGGTCTAGCAAAGCTCTTCATCAGCTCTCTGCCGGTGATGCTGAGTATCTGAGTCGAGGAGTCTGGAAACGCAAATGATCTGATCATGATCATGCTGTCCCACCGCCCTTTATTCTCGATTCAGGGCATGGCTAACAGGTCCACAGTTTCGCTAGCCGATTGACTGGCTGGAATGCCATCAAGAGCCGAGTCGAGCAGCTTGGTCTGACCATGAGCGACGCGCAGGTCAAGGAAGTGTATGTACCCCGACACCTTTACTCATGAAATGCGCTGACAGATGCGATGCTACAGTACTGCCAAGATCAAGCAGATGGCAGACATTCGACCCCTCGCTATTGACGATACTGACTCGATTATCCGCTCGTTTCACCTGGAGCTCCAAGACAAGGAGTAAAAGTGATGACATCATCGTCCGTTTATTTGCCCAAAAGTAAGAAAAAAAAATAACAAAAGGATCTCACTACACATGTTCACATCAAAAATCGTGTAAAACAAACGTCTGAGTTGAGAGGAAGTTGGCAAAAAGAGCGATCCCGTCTGGAGACTCGGGTGTTTCAGAGAAGTGACGACTAGTTTTGCTCCCTAGCGGCTTGAAGTACTCTAGATCATTTGTCTTAGCTGAGCAAGAAGGTTGTGTAGATTCTCATGATATGAAAGCTGCTGTAAAGTGCTGTGCTTGCTTGAGATAAACAGAGTAAACTTGAAAGTGATTTTCTATTATCTGCTAGATAAATTGTTTCACCTTTCTCGGATTCCATCAACTCATATCCGGGCCTCTCATGGCTGTCCACGATCCTGAATTGCTTTGTCGCACTTGGTCTTGCGTTTGATGCCTAAGTAGGTAGGTACCTAGTCTTCTATCACGTGACACGTGTCCAGTTCGTGACCTGGCTTCTTTCCGAGACGCGTCGCTGGCATGACAGCTTGATGGTCGCATGCACGAGAGATGCAGTCAATCTGACACTCGAATTTTCGATGCTGCTTCTGCTTGCGGCAGGCAGAAACTGAAAATGGCGCATCATGTAATTGATCTGATCTCTTCCAGTCCTCGTCTCTCCCACAGGGCATCACCGGATTCATCACCACCGCCACCACAGAAGCAGAAGCAGAATGACGGTTCATTTGTATCAGACGATGCGTCGTCATTTCACCATGACACAAGGACGCAATCCTCGACCACTGAAGGTGTTATGCATATGAAGACCCACACATGGTCTGCGACAAGCACACGAGTAAAAACGAAGAGGGACATATTGGACGAGATTGACGATAGCATATTAGACCTGCTTGATGGACCCCAGCCGAAGCGCAGGAAGGTTCCTGGACCAGATGCTAGGCACGAGGAACCCTTTGACTTACTAGTCAGGCGACAATCGGCATCAAACCCAAAGCCAAAACATCCTCCATTGACGGGCCACGATCGACCGCTTTCGAAGCGGCCCGTCCTAGAACCCATCGAATTTACCAGTTCGTTGGAACAGACGTCTCCTAAACGAGACATGTCCCTCACAGCCAAGAAGCAGCCTCCACCTTCTTCGAAGCACAGAGATGCCGTAAAGGGCGTCAACATACTCGAATATGACGATCCATTTCTGTCGGACCCCTTTGATAGCCCGCCACAACTAGGTACAGGAAAACAATCCATGGCTAGAAGGGCCGTGTCTTGTGATCCTTTCATGAGTTCGTCCCCGCCACCGCCACGGCCACAGGCAGCGCACGACCGTTCGAACGGTACAAAGTCCTACACGTCAGGCCTGTCAAAAAGGCCTGATTCGAAAGCGTACAAGATAGATGAATTAGACCCTTTCGAAGACAGTCCACCCCCACAGAAGAGGGCAGCAGACAGCGGTCTTGATGAATTGATTTGTATCGACGATTCCTCCGAACGTTCTCACCAATCCAGCGATGACGAACTACCATCAATTATGGAAATGGATTTGACGAAACGACGAATGCGGTCTCCAATGCGACGCACGCAGAGCGATACTACATGGTCAAACCGCACGGCTTCACGCAGTACGCAAGCGCCAAAACTGACGACACCAAAGAAGACTGCAGCAGAACGTGAAGCCGAGAAGGAGCATAAACGCCGCGAGAGAGAGCAGCTCAAGGCCGCGAAAGCCGTAGAGAAGCATCGTGTTGCGGCCTTGGCAGAAGTCAACAAGCTTCGCACAGACAAGAAGGTATCTACGCCCGAAATGATTGTGGACTTGCCGTCTGGATTAGATGCTGGACTTCAAGTCCAAATCAAAGAAATGCTGCAGGGCCTGGGAGTCGAGCATGCCACCTGGAGCTGCCCCAACCATAAGATGATCAAGTGGCGACGCAAGGTGACATCGAGATTCAACGAGGAAATGGGTCTCTGGGAGCCCATTTTTCCCCGCATCGCTCACGAAGAAATTGCTCTCGTCATATTTGTAGCCGAGGAATTCGTATCCCTAGCGTTCGAAGACGTGCTGCACAAACGTGTTGCTGATATCAAACGTCAGCATGGGCGCAACAAGCTCATCTTTCTTTTGCAGGGCATGACCGCCTGGACTCGAAAAAATCGCAGCATTCGCAATCGAAAGTTCACATTGGGCGTCCGAGCTGCTGGCAACGAAACGGCAGCGGCAGCGGCAGCAGCAGCAGCAGCGTCATCCTCATCATCGACAGCATCGAAAACGCGAGCTGCTGCCGAATACATATCGGAAGATATCATTGAAGATGCGATGCTCTCCCTCCACGTCGAGCACGGCATTCTTCTCCACCACACAGCCGCACCTATAGAGACGGCAAAATGGGTCGTCAGCTTTACGCAACACATCTCCACGATTCCTTACAAGAGACAAAAAGATCAGGCGACTTCGGTGGCAGGATTTTGCATGGAAAGCGGCCAGGTGCGCACGGGAGATGGCGTACAGGACACATACGTACGTATGCTACAGGAAATTGTGCGCGTTACGGCTCCGATTGCCTACGGAGTGGCGGCCGAGTTCAACAGCGTGACCAAACTGGTGCAGGGACTGGAAGGCGGCGGACCGGAGAGACTGGCCGCGGTGAGGAAGAGCACCAACAAGGACGGGGCGATGTCAGACCGGACCGTGGGCCAGGCTGTGAGCCGGAGACTACACAGGGTATTTACTGGGACCGACGAGGATAGCACAGATGTGTAAGACAGGACGTGCGGATAGCAGTCGTGGTGGAATTTATCCAGACTCTTTCATACACACAATATCAAGCAACATGATTAAAGAAGAAAAAAAAGGGAAAAAATAAAAAAGAAAGGGACATGATATGATGTTTTAGAAATTCTTGAGCATATTTTTCTGGAGCATGTCCTAAATCTGTCGACTCCTTTTGTTATCTCTACGCGACAGGACGTTGTATATGCACCCATTATGGTTTTCAGGACACCATTGTCCATCGCGTTCTCGGCTCTGGGCCTGTATTCGAGAAAGGATTACCGGCTAGTTCATCACGAGGCGAGGAGTTTCGTTCTTCTCAGCCTCTTTTATTCTGACTTTTGCTTAGCCTCGTGTTCTGCTAAGCGTCTTTGGGGTGTTTACTTTGCTGTGTCATCCAGCGACGCGTTCCATCTAGAGTGTGAAAGAGAGCTCAAAGTTCTGGGAGAGATTGTGTCATTGATAGTCAGGGGACGTAGGGTAGGGAAGACGAAAAGGAAAGAGGCTAGAAAGGAAGCCGGAATAAGGAGGCTAGATGTTTTCCTTGTTCTGGCGGAGTATGAGTCACATAGTACGAGTTACGCGGAGATCAGCTTGGCACGCGATAAAGCATCTATTGACGCAGTGGGCCTCATGTAGGGGGTCACGTCTGACTAGGTACTATGCAAAGGGTGTGTCTACACTTGACTCGTCGTGAAACACAGTGTTTCGTCTACCATGGTCTTATCGGCCCGCAAAAGGTTTGGTGACGCGTCGTGCAAAAATCTGGACAAGAAAATGTCAGTCAGCAGGTTCATTGCGAAAGCAACCAGACAACGAATGGTGATAAATAAGTGCATTTCAGACAGCGGTTGAACAAGTTGGTTCCACATTGAATTCAGAACAGGTCTGTGAATAATTGCTTTCTCATCATACTAGTACGCGAGGCACTAAGCACTTTTGATTTGAGGGAAGGAAAGGGATAGAATGTGGTTATTTGCAACGGGACAATGGTATTTACCTGGCGATTTAGTTCTATTTGTTGTACTCGTCCGCTTTGCGCTTGCGAGAAGTGGTACCAAAGAAGCCTTCCAGCGTTCTTTGTCGGTTATCGTGAGCAGCACTGCCGATTCCGCCACGCGTCTTACGCAGACGTGCAAGATGTTTGGTGCAATTGACCTGGGAGATGCTGCTGTGAAGAGAAGACCAGGGTCTTGATACTGGAGGCATAGCGGACGAGACGGTTGGAGGTCTGACCACTTCAATGTCCAAGTACCCTGTGTTACTCCACGATATTCTGTGGGAAGAAAATTTTGCAACACTTGCGCCCGAGGACGAGCCCCGACTAAGCTTGCTGGCGAGTGTCTGAGCCAATACGCCGAGCAGGATGCCGTGGCTGACCACGACGACGCATGCCATCTCCGAGTGCAGCTCAATCGTGTGCGACACGATGGGCCAAAGATGCTGATCCAAGAAGCTATTCACCCTCGCCCTCATAGCTTCTGGGGTCTCGGCATTGGTCTGCGGCGGCCGCGACACGCCAAACGCTGCTGATGCATACTTGACGCCCTCCCAGCTCCCGAAATGCTTCTCTCGAAGCTCAGGAACTTGGGTAGCAGTCAGCCTGTGCTCATTGGCAGCACGATTGGTATAGTTGTACGCATCGCATATCGCGTCAGCAGTCTTTGCTGCCCGCTGCAGAGGAGACGAGAAGACATGGCGAGTGTCAAGCCCAGCCCCCTTAAGCGCGGACGCGAGACGCCTTGCCTGCAACACCCCATGGGCGGTCAGGGCAGCGTCACGAGAGCCACCGTATAAACCGGCAACATTGTCGACACTCTCGGCATGGCGGATCAGAAGCAGATGCATTGGCCGTAGAAATGGGGCCTGGGAAACATGGTTTCTGGATCACCACAGGCTTGTGCAGCTTTGAAAAAAAAAAAAATTCGTGCACTGAGAGGATGAGTAGCTTGGAGGGATGGCTTTTTGTAGGTAGGGTTTTTTTTCCAGTGTGGGGTGGTTTGTTGAAATTGCATAACCGGGGTGTGGCCCCCGTTAGGGTGTTGTAAGTTCTTCAGCAATTTTTTCCCCAATTCATATACCGTAAACAGAGTGGACAGAAACATTGTCATCTGTGATTTTTAAACGCATCTGCGGCAAACGGGAATTTCCATGTGTCCAAGAGCTGAAATGACATTAGAGTTATAATTCAAAACAAACCTCAAGTGACAATATTATTTGTTCTTCACCACACCATTCATGAATCGCTTCTTGATATCATTGAATGGCTTGGAGATATCTGTAAACATTCTATGTTCTCAAACGCCCAAGGCTTGGCATTTTCACGGACATCGTCGGCACTTGGGCGATGACAACCTTGGACGCCATACTTGGTTGCTACGTAATGTCGGTAAGAAAGGCCGCATCGGCCTTCCCGTGATCTTGTCAGTAAATGTGACTCAAACATGAACGGCGTCCTCTGAATAACAAACTGTTAGATGCCCAGAATTTCTCCCACAATCACCAGCTTCAAAACCCTGCACGTCAAGCGAATCACGATGCCGAGTCGCCAAGCGCTCCATCCAGCAACTTCTACGAGTCTTCAAGAAAGTGGACATTGGCCCTGGCCATGCCACCGTCTGCGAGGGCAAATTTGGCATTTATCAGGCTAGGGGCCCTATTTCAACATCAATGTCTCGTATTAGGCCGTCGTCAAGAACACCAGCCCTCATTATTAGATGGAACATAACGAATGAAGTGAAACAGAAAAATAACAACGCCTCGACTAGAATACACGTCATATGGAGATCTGCTCCGTGCACGACGGCAGAGCATAATGCATGAGACTAACGCGCTCTCATGAGTCAGTCGGGCACATCTTTTAGGGAAAGTTCCTCAAGTTCAGTATTATGAGCTCGAATCAAGACCTTTGCATACATATGTATGTACAACATATCATAAAAAACGATTTCTTACAACCTAGAAAAAGAGACTCGATTGCTAGAGTTCTTGGAGAGACAAATTTGCTTTATTGCTTGGTAATCCTTCTCCGCCATGGCTTGGCGCATTTACCAATGAATCAGGCCACGGTAGGTCTGGGCATTGCCACAGACACATGGAGATTTGCAATGTTTTTGGCAGCTTATTCGATATACTTGAGGAATTGTTCAATAAGCCGCTGATAAAATGCGGATAGGTATGGAGGCGTCGCCTTGTTCGGCCGTCTGCATCAAGGAGATGTAAGGTTAAGCTGGTAAAAAAAGTTCTGGAACAACCTGCGACTAACCATGTCTTTGCGGAGCCGAACTGTTTTCACGGAGATATCAGGGGTTCCAACGCATTAGTTCACGTGGTAGGATTATATTCCTTTTAGTGTAACACAACCGTCTGGACTGGGGGCCCTTGGAAGGGTCGGCGACTCGGCGCTGACCACGATCCTCGGTGTTGGATCGGTGTTTCTTCCAAACAACCTTGAGTGATGTCGAGGTATGAAGGAGATAATTCAGAACCATTATATGACCGCGGACTCGGAATTTGCTGGACTTGCAGCTTAAGCTAGTCGGTGCCCGATAATAATCCAAATATAACTTTCATACCTGGGTCTTACGAGCACAAAAATTTGTCTCGCTTCGTTGATCAGCCCCGAACATCACTTGTCTTTAAACCCATCCAGTATATATTGCAACTCGATCCCGCTCCATGCCACACTAACCCGGGTGATACAACACATTATATTTTGAGAAAAAGAAAAGACTTTTAAATATACAACTCTCTCAGATAGCCGGTAAGAGCCAAATCTGCCCCCATTCCAATCTGTGCCTCTGCTCACTCGTCCAACTCCAGACCATGAAGCCTCACGTCGCCTGTTTCACCCTCATGGTGGCTCTTGTATCGCAAAAGGCCGTAGCAGAGACCAAGTCGTGCTTCCCCATTCCATGGAGTAATGGAGTTTCGGCCTGCACAAATGATGCAGGCAACTGTTACCAAAACAGCTGCTCGGACAAATTTTTGTTTTGGAGGTGCACTTGTCCGAATGATCATCCACATGTCAAATGCAACTTCCACTGCAAGTAGTGAGAAAAGGGAACGGGGAGGTGAAAAAAAAAAGACATGGCCCAGAATTACTCATTCGGAATATCAATATCAACTTATCTTATTTTTTTTTTGTTTACATCGGGAGGGGGCGTGATGCACGAATACCGGCGTGACAAGCTTGATAGAGATCAACTCCGGCTGTGTGGAATGAGCGCAACGTGGATTATTGTTTTGTGTATTCTGCAATGTGGAATTTTCTGGATCATTCAATACAGAGTTGATGGCACAGTGACCTTAACATACAGTGACTGATCGAACGGTCTTCAAGTACTAGCTTCTTATGGCTGCCCGCATTAATCGGCATCATAGAGACAGGCCAAGCCTCGGACTCCTTAAGCCAAACATCAATATCCTTTATTCATAGATTTATTTATTTTCTTCTTGGTTTTCGTCTTCATTGAAGTTATTTTCGTTCTTGTTTAGTTTTTTTACTGGCTTTTTTTGTTCTCCTTTTTTATCATCTTCTTCGCTAGCTGCCACTATTTCCCCTTGAGCGCTGCCGTAAGCCAAGACCCCCTCCGCCCCTGTATTGTACTGAGTCCTTTGACACCATACTGCTTCTGCATGTATTTTTTTTTTTTAAATATTAGGTTTAAATAAGTTGGTTATGAATGAGGAATTGTCTAGAAGTTATTATTAAGATCTAAAGATGATAATAGTCCTTATAAAAATGGTTTTATTTTTTTTAAAAAACAAGAGAGTAAAAAGCGACTCTTCTTCGCTTACCTGCCTTTAAAGACATTAATTTTGCTAATGTAGCGAGAGTCCTGCGTTGCCCAATTTAAACTAAATTTTCTAAGAAGATATATAACATTACTAAACTAGCTATTTCAAAAAAGAAAAGGTTTTTTGTTAAAGTCTAATTACAATAGACGGGCTTAAAGCACGCGTGGTTGATCAGGCGTATGTACCCGTGTGCTTTTCATTTCGTGTTCGGGTTCTTTGCTGACAGTTATTCTTATAGTATATGCTATCCGGCGCTTGGAAGAGGACGCGAAAAGGAAGACAAAAAAACCCAAAGACTGAACAAGTAACGGTAACAAAGTAGGCGATAAACTCGATAGCCGCCAAAAGACGTCACATGAAAGGGTATCACAACACTCGGTGCAAAAACAAACATATTGACCGCCATTCAGTTTCTGGAATCCCATTGCAATCCACCCATCAAAAAGTTTGCGCAGAGACGTTGCCCATTATCACTTGTTCAGTGCCCACGCCTCTCTCAGTCCCCCCCCCCCCCCCCCCCCCCCCCCCCCCCCCTTTCCCTCTTTCAATATAAATAGATGTCGAAAGAGAAAGACACATGGAAAAAAAGAAAAAAAGCTCCTATTCCTTGGAAGTAAGTGCAGACTCGCTCAACCTATGCTCTCTGTCGGTGCCTCTTAGTGCTTGGACTTGTTTCCATTGACAAAATCGCTCTGGTCCATCGACTGCATGGCGGCGTTCATCTTCCCAAACTGCCACTCGGGTAATGTGATGCCTGTCTGCTCTTGTATGGTGGTCATGAGTGGGGGCAGCATCTGATAGACATTGCGCATCGCGGCGGCGGCATCACCACCACCGCCCATCTCGCCGCTGCCGTTGTGGCCGTTGCTACCATTACCGCCGCCCGTGTTCCAGACGCTGATTTTGGGTTGTAGACCACGGATGGCTTCTGCATTGGCCTTGGCCAGCTCAATGTACGTGCCTTTCTCGATCATCATGTACTGAATCAAGCCCGCGGGCCCGCCAAAAGCAGTCGACAGCTTGGCGTAGGCGTCGGCCATGGCGGCGATACCCTCTGCCTCCTTGATCTGGGAGATGGCGCGCGCCTCGGCGTGCTTCTGGGCGGCATAGTTGTCGGCCTCGGCATCAACACGCGTCTTGTAGACGTCGGCGTCGGCCATGCGCTGGTTCGCTTCCTGTCGGGCGCGGGCATCGGCCGCGACTTCATAGGCAGCCGCATCGGCAGCCTGCTGCTTGCTCTCACGGGCAATGGTGGCCTTGACGACGTCTCTGGCGCGCAGGCGCTCGACTTCGGCGGCCGCGCGCTTCAGTTCGACTTGCTTCTTGAGCTCTTCATCCTTGGACTCCAGAGCGCGCTGGGCTTCGACGCGGGCAATGTCCACGTCCCGGTTCAGCATCGTCTGGCGCGTGTTGAGCTGGGCCTCGGCCTGGGCGCGCTCAATGTCCCGCTCCGTCTTCTGCACTGCCGTCTCGGCGTTGATCTTGGCAATTTCACGATCCTGCTCGCCCTTGCGCTGGGCCTCGCCGACGTTGCCCCGGAGTTGGGCTGCTGCCACGTCGATTCTGGCTTGGTTGGTGGCGCCCTCGTGAGCTTTGCGGGAGAGAGACTCAAAGTAGACTGATCCTGGGGCGTCCTTGAGCTCTTTGACCTGCAGAATAGAGAGAAGAGTTAGTTATTCGGCCACACCCAATGGAAGCGGTAAGCCAGGAAAAAGAGGTACGAGATGAGAGAAGTTCATGTGGTCGAGGAGTTCTGAGGTGTACGTGCATTAGCATTGTAAATCTTCAGGCTGTTGCAAAATATTTGTTAGCTACGGCTCTTTGTTCTCCCTCTGCCAGGGTCGGAATGACGGAAATCATACCCAAACTGGTCCAATTCGCTCTGGATATTGCGAAAGATGCGCTTCTTAAACACCTCTCGCTCGGTAAAAATCTCCTCCATGGTCATGCTGGAAACCAGCACACGCGTCTCGCCCTCGATGATGCCCTTGACAATGCTGGCCACGTGCGTACTCTGGTCTCTTTTCCCGCTCTCGGACTGAGCCAGCAGCATTGCATACTTCATCAAGGCATCGCCGCGATCCTCTCGATTGCCCGTCGTCTCGGCCTCAGGAGGATCATCGAAGCGGCCGCCGTTGGCGCCGCGCTGGTTGACGTCGGGCCCGACGGTGAAGACGACTGGGAGAGCGAACTGCAGCTTCTCTCTCGTCATGGCCCGTAGGTCCATGGCGTAGTCGTGCGGCTGGACACTGAAGCGTGTGCAACGCTGAAGGGGCCACACCCAGCATGCCTTTGTGATCTTGACGGAGCGGATGCCCATGCCCGTCACGGCGAGGTACTCATCCGGGGCGGATATTCTGTACGACATTGTGGTGTACTGGCGGTGAAGAAGTGGCGTTGAAAGAACAAGAGCTGGAGTTAAGCCGGAGAGATGGTTGACGATTGATTCGAGGTGAAAGCCCTGCAATATGCTTTCTAATCAAAGATTCCCTTCTCTTTGGGGAATACTAAACTCTCCGTCTTTTCGAGTCTGATACAGACTTTGGTGGTGACCGATGGTGTGAAATGTCAATGAAAATCTATGATCCTGACGCTGTTTCTCGTGAGACAAGGCGATGATGAAAATGACGAGAGGATTAAGAGTGAGTGAAAATTTTCGGGATGCGTCACAACACAGCGAGGAGCATTTCTCGTGGCCTTTTATACTTTGGCAGCCAGAAAAATCAGCATATGGTTGAAGCGACACCAAGCAGGCGCCAAGGGTCCCTTGCGCAATCATGCTTTGGCGAGTTCGGCATCATGGGCCGCCACCGTGACTGTGCATCGCTGGTGAGGCTGACTTCCTGACTGACCGTCTTGCATTCAGCTCGGTGGCGGAGTTGAAGACACAGCCAACAAGGAGGCAGACTTGAAGACGGTAGCCCCACTTGGGTTTCCTTCTTAACTTTTCTGGAAGCCTCAACTTTCCAGTCGCGGGATTGGACCAGGCGGGGGCGCGGCGGCCCAGCGGAGCAAACAGGCCCAGCATCTCATGCTGATTGGTTTGGAGGTCACAGGACTCACATCTGCGCAGTACGCCCTCGGTACTTGTAATACACCGACTTCCGCTATGATTCGGAGTGTATCTTTAAGTACTGTGGTATAGAAGTTGTTCGGTCTCCAGTTACCACGTGTGAACTTTGGCATAATGGACTTTGTAAGCGCCTTCGTAGACAGCATCAAATGTTCAAATATCTTGTTTTGGACTTTGGCAATCCGTTCAATCGAGATTTTTGCATTGAAGTCGCATTCGGCTTCGTCTGGGTCGGGGCCGAAGCGATCGGCGCCACGGCCTTTACAAGGCGTTCATCATGTGGTTCATCCCTTGTCCTACATCGGCTTCTTCTTTTTCTTCTTTTTTCTTTCTTTTTGATCGAGTTGCCCACTTCCGCTTGCCATCCCATGACGTCGGCGGGCTGAAGTTTATACCCGATGCAGGGCATGCTCGGATTTTAGATTTCCTACATAGCGTCTTGTGCGGCGCATGTTCTTTCAGCTGCCAGCCCACCCTGCAAACTATCGAATTTGCCTGCCCGTCGCCAAGCACTTGCGCCGCTGTGATAAAGCTCCATAGACATCAACATAGGAGAGGAGAGAGAGAGAGAGAGAGAGAGAAGGCATTCCATTGTGCTCTAAGCCTCATCCCGTCATCCTGGTAGGCTGATTCGCGGCCCATTCATTCGCACGAGTGATGCCTGTTTGCTCGGGGCCGGCCATCATCTGGACCCTCCGCGCCGACTGTCCTTGTCCGTCTCTCGTTCAGGTACGCCCCTTCGCCCCCCTGACGCATCAAATCTGGCCAGCTGAGTCTCCTCCTGCCCACACAGAACCGACATAGCCGGAGCCCCCCCATGGGTTGTTGTTCGTAAACATTTATGGATTGCCCTTGCGACAAGAACCAACACTGAGTCCTTCTTGTTCAGAAACTTCTACCCAGACGCAACTGGGTTGCTCCTGAGAAATGCCACAAGATAATTCAGCATCGGCATCAACTTCAGGATATCGTGAAAATCCTCCACCGCCGTACACTCTAATGCCGTCTAGCGTAGGGACCAGGGCACCATCTGTATCATCATCTCTCTTCTCCGCGCAGATCTCGAGCCTGCGGGATCAAATTCGGCAGCAAGAGGCTGCCAGATTCTCCGCACAAGATCGTCATGATTACGAGATACTTTCCCTGCTGATACCCCACGTGGAAGCGCTTTTCGAGTCCATCGCAGCCATCAGCCCTTCTCCATCGCTCGTGGAAGCAACGCTTGTCCCCGGTGATGCTGTCGATAAAACCTGGTCGCTGAGTGATGTCGAAGGAAACAGGAGTGGAAATTTCACCAAACTCATTCGGGTGGAACAAAATATCAAGACGATGGATGGAAACGATAAGCGTATGCCTGCCATGTCAGAAACATACGACTTGGCGGCCCGGGAGAATGACTCGAATTACTGGCAACAAGAAAAGGACGAAAGGACCGAGAGAAAGCAGATTAATTTGGAAGCACATCTGTGGTGGTGGCTAGACGAAGAAATGGCGCGCCGACTGGCCGCCCATCTTCAGCCAGCTCGTGAGAGTGCCTCACTTAGCAGACAGACAGACCAGGTACAATTCGAGCGCAGCAGCAGAGAAACCAAGAAAACTGGTCGCTGGTCTTTATTCAAGAGGGATACTCCTCATTCGACAATGGAGGGATCCAAGCCTATTCATCCCTCCGCCAACGACACGGCTCGGTCTCCTACGCAATCAGATGATATTAGCATGATGGTGAATGCAGAAGAAACTACCTTTAGACGACAGACCGAGATGGGCCTCTGGGAGAGCAGAACAGGTTGGGGCTTGGTGGTTCGATTGCGTATCCGGACATGAGTATTTCTTTTTTTCCCCTTTATTCTTACTTTCTATTTCTTCGTACAAGCATACGAATGCGTAGTAACGATTTGGTCGCTCTTGCTGTGTCACCGTGACTTGAACTGCCTGGCATGCCTGGACTGCTCAATGATTTATGCTCTGCCATGCGCCGCATACATAAAATGGAAGGAATGTGGTGAAAGGATATATGAGTGCAATCATGTACTGTGGCATGGCATGCTAGTTTTGTCCTAATTTTTTCTTCTCTTTCTTTCCTTACTTTTATTAAGTTCCATGTTTTTTTTTCTTCGACCGGACAGATGGGCTGAAAAACAGTCGGACTCGCGACATATGTATGATTATGTAGCACGGAATATAAGGGTTGTTGTGATGTGGTCACGTCCATTTTTAGTGCGATAGCTTATGAGGCCCCGCCATTGAGCGATTGACTGGACCGCCGGGAGCGAGCAATATCGAGTCCGACTTGGTGACTCCTTTCAACATTCCGGGCCGGAAAAGCAGACAAGTCAAGTCAACCCATAGCCACGAAAAATCAAGAACAACAACATGCTTCCTCAGAGCCAATGGGACGTTCTTGTCACGGGCTCTTCCGGCCATCTTGGCACTGCGCTGATGCTCGCATTGCCCGCGCTCGGCTTCAACCCCGTCGGACTCGACCTTGTCGAATCGCCAACCACGCAGCACGTCGGAGACATCACAGACCGAACCTTGATCTCCCGAGTTCTGCAAGAAAGCCCTATTAGACATGTCTTGCACACGGCGACTCTGCACAAACCCCATATAGGCAGCCACACTAAGCAGCACTTCATCGACACCAACATCACCGGAACCTTGGTCCTGCTTGAGGAAGCAGCCAAGCTCCCCGAGGGCCAGATCGAGAGCTTTATCTTCTTCAGCACCACCAGCGCATTTGGAAACGCGCTCAGCCCTTCGCCTGGCAGTCCAGCCGCATGGATCGAAGAGACTGTCGTGTCTCTGCCCAAGAACATATACGGGGTGACCAAAGTAGCTGCCGAGGACATGTGTGCTCTGGTACAGAGGCAGACGAGCATGCCAGTCCTCGTACTGCGGACGAGCCGTTTCTTCCCGGAACCCGACGACGACGAGGACAGACGTAATGCAATGAGCGATGAGAACCTGAAAGTGCTGGAACTGGCCTACCGACGGTGCGATATCGAAGATGTCGTGGCGGCGAGTGTGTGTGCCATGGCCAGGGCAAAGCACATCAGATGGTCCAAGTACACCATCAGCGCGCCGTCTCCTTTCTCCCACGACGATGAAACTCTGGCCGCGCTAGATCGAAACCCAGAGGCCGTGTTCACGCAGGCGGTACCCCTTGTGAGTAGCGTCTTTGCAGACAGGGGCTGGAAGCATCTCGCGAGGGTGGACAGGGTTTATGACTCTAGCAAAGCTGTGCGGGAACTAGGCTGGATACCTAGGTATACCTTTGCAGCAACGATGGAGCGGCTGCACAGAGGCGAGCCGTGGAGAAGTGATCTGGCCACTAAGGTTGGCGTGAGAGGATATCATGCTGTTAACACGGGGGTGTATACGAGGCGGTAAAGTAGAATGTTGAACCGTGTTTTGTTACTCAATACCGAGGACATGGTATTTGAGAGGAACGCAGAGAATCACCGAAATCAACTTCTTTCTGGAGCAAAAATGATTGTGGACAGAAAATAGATAAATAAACCAAAAGTGATTGCTATGTCTATCAAGACGATTCACTATATGCCGTGTTCCTTTAGTTCGTTTTATTTATTCACGTGAAGTTAGGTTCGTTATAATCACTAGCAAATTTTTTTAAAATGCTAAACTCTATTGGATCTTTGATTGACCTAATATCTATCTATGTTCTTTTAAACTTATTAGTGCTGAAGCCGACCCCCGCTTTTACGAATAGTATAATCTACTAGGAATAAAAAAAAGTTTGCAAAAGGATTAGCCTACTAGAGCCCTATCCTAGCCGAACTTATTGGCATCCTAGATGCAGGAAGAACGTTGGATAGCTTCTTCGCTAGTTTTCTTTTCCTGCTGGCTAGTGATTTTTCTGCTGTGTTAATAGACAAGTCCCTATAAATCTTCACTTTTTAACCTTTTTTAACCTTCTTTGCTTATTTCAACAGCTATACAGTTAGGCTAACGGCTGTAAGACATAAGTCTAACTTTAAATTAAATTTAAAAGGTAATAAAAAAGCTATAAAGGAATAGATTAAAGGGGGTAACTAAGCTAGTAGGGCTGCTTGATATGTAAGGGTAGCTGCTTTATAGTATATATTCTTGCTAGTTTATGTAATATAGAGGAGTTTATACGAGGTCTTAGAACTAGATTCTTTATTGCTAAATTTTGTTATACTCTTAAATGCATGGACAAACTAATGCTCAATCCCAATAGAATTAGAAACCTCTTAACTAGAGGAGGGTTTGCAATTTATATTAGTATTATGCGTTATAGACTAGCCTAGATAGCGACTGCAATTAAGTGTTAATAAAGTTATTATTATCTATAAGGAGGAAGGAAAGACTATAATCTCCCTCTACTATATATTTATTCTATATATAATATATATTTATAGGGTTTACTTTATAAATATAGTAGGTTGCCTTATATACTTCTCTTTTATTCTACTAAGAATCTAAGCCTTTAGCTTAAATTTATTTTATAGCCCTCTACTTTACTAGCCTTTAGCTATTAAATAGTTAGTAAATATATAGTGTTGGTATTCCTTAGGATACCAGTGATTCTCTAAGGAATACTAGGTGGATCTAAGACTCAGTAACATAACGTGGGGTCTAGGAAGGTATTTATAAAAAGGTCTAATTTTTATTACAATTAGTGCTATCTAAAGGGGGCGTTTTATAGCTAGCGTTAAAGCTATAAAAATGCTATTAGATTCTATAGTGAAAAACTCTACACGTATAGACTAATTAGAAGAGTTGGATTCTGCGGCTAATATAGCTGTGAATCCGGCTCTTCCTAGCTGTACTATGTTATTATAGAATGTAGTAATTTTAACACTTAAAATTCTCTCTTTTATAGAAAAAGAGGAATTACTTATAAGTTATATAAAAATCTACCTAAAAACTATAGTTAATTATTTAATTAAATAATTAATAAGAATAAAAATCCTACCTTATATCCCTAGTATTCCTTCTCTCTCCTATATACTTCCTCCTTCTTCTTTATACATGTTGGGAATAACTCATAAAGGGAAAACAAATACTAAAATACATGCATAACAAAAATAATGTAAAAAGTGTGATTCTTGATTCTCTATATTCTAAGCTAAGAGCTAAGCTTATAAAGTGAGGAAAAAGGTAGTGTTATAGCTATGCATACAGTTAGCAGTGTAGCTAATTAGACTATATATATTATTATAGCGGACCCACCTAGTCGCCTATATACGCTGCACCTAGCGTTTTACCTACACTAAGGTTTTACTATTAAAAGTAATTTTAATACTAGGGAATTCTCTTTTTTTATAAGAGAAATTGCTTAAAGAGTAGCTAAAAAAATAAATAAAAAATCTTAGTTAAAGAAAGTATTATTAAGTGGATCCTACTAAGAAAATAAAGGGATATAATTAGTTATAGTAAGGGATCCTACTAGTTATAGTTATTATTATTATTATTACCTTTATATAGCTTATATACACTTTACCTACCCTTTAATCTAAATATTAACTTTATTAGTGTTAATAAAGGTTTCTAATGCTTTATTAGGTAAAGCCTTTATTATAGTATTTATAATATTATTATTCCTATTAATCTAGTGGATTTCTATAAGTTTATAATGTTTATATAATTATTAGAGAGCTATAATATTAATTATTAAATGTTTTTCCTTAGTTATACCTAGCTTTATAAGGCACTTATATAGCGAAAGTGAGTTAGTATAGATTATTATTAAAATTTAAGGGAATTTAAGGCGTTTTATAAGGGTATTTAAGGTTATACTAATAGTGTAGGCTATATTAGCACCTTATACTATTCTATATAGCTTAAAAGTAAGTATACTCTTTATAACTCTCTTACTTTTTATAAAGCTATATATAATAATATTTCTATAAAGTTTAAATTTAATACTTTTACTACTTTTAGTCTTATTATTAATAATAATTATAAAGCCTATTTAAAAGTTTAGGTCCTTATTATTTATAAAAGAACTATTAATAAATATATAAAGTGCTATTATTAGTAAATTTATTATAAAATACCTTAGACTATAGTTAGTATTATTAATTTGCTATTAAATTCTCTTATTAAGCTTATTTATATTAGTTTAGTTAGGTTTTTAGGCTTAAGCTACTATAAAAAGGTTATAGGCTACCTTAGGTTAGTATATAGTTAAGATATAAGCTCCTTAAGTATATTCCTTAATATATTATTACTTTATAGTAAGGTTATTAGCTTTAATAGTTTTAAGGTTATTACTTTAGCCTTTTTAGGTTAATATAATTATATTATTACTATTATTAGTTAAGATATAACTATTAAAAATAAAGGTACTTTCTAAAGTTAGCTTTTACTTAGGTTTTACTATAAAGTTAGCCTTTTAAAGCTTAATTTTTTCTTTATTAAAGAAAGTAAGGTTATTAAATTTAAGTATATTATTAGTTTATATACTAACTACCCTAAAGCAGTTAGTATTGCCTAAGGTAATAAGAAGGTATAGGTTATAGCTAAATATGCTTATTTAAAGCTTTTCTTTATAGTGCTTTAAATAGGTTACCTACTAGTATATTCTAGCTTCTATAATTCTATATAATAGCTTAATAACTTTTATTATTATGCCTTTTAGGTATAAATACTTAATTTACTTTAGTAGCCTTATAAGTATTAGCTTACTAAGGTTAGTCTATAATTAAATATAGGCTTATATAATATCTTTAAGCTAAAGGAAAATTTTCTTTAATGCTAATAAGGGTGCTAATGCTATAATTAACCTTTAGCTTACTCTTTGAATTATTAAGGATTATATTAGAATTAGTGTTTTTTTATAGTTACTATACCCTTAGATTATAAGCCTTAATTTCTTATATAGCTAGTTAGTTCCTTTACCCTTAACTTTCTATACTATATAAAAGTAAAAGAGGTATTAATTTCTATACTCTTTTTTATTAAAAGTTATAAATTTAAATATATCTCTTACTAATAGTATATTAATCTTAGCTTAGTCTAACTTTTTAAAGGGTTTACCTTTTATAGTAATTTTACCTTACCTTCTAAGGTTTACTATAAGCTAGGCATTATTTCTTTTCTTTACTATAATAAAAGCTATAGTAATAGCCTAATACTTTAGAGTTACTAGTTCCTCCCTTTTATTATTAAATTCCTTCTCTTTCTCCCTTATATACTACTTCTTTTTAATCCCTTCTCTCTTTATATTTTTATCTTTATTCTTCTCTTTCTCTTTATAGCTAGTAGCTTTTTTTATTACTTCTAAGCCTTTCTTTAAAGGGAAGGGTAAATTATACCTTAAGCTACTAATATATATACTAAAGCTATTATAGGTAATAATAATAAATTTACTTAACGTTATTAATCCCTTTAGCACTACCTCTCCCCCTAAATTCCCCTAATATTATTACTCTTTTATTATTTTTTTTTTTATATACCTTTCTTTTAGTACTAGCTTTTTTTCTTTCCTTAAGTATATTATAAGGGGTAGTAGTAGATTTACCTTTATAAGAAGGCTTCCTTAAAGAGTACTCCCCCTCTTTAGTTTAACCCTTCTTTTTTACTTTAGCTTAAGATATTCTACCTAGCTGGCGACTAGGATCTACCAATAAGGTTAGTGGGTATATAAGGGAAGAAAGTGAAAAACCCCCTCACAGCCGCCGACCGTACGGACCGTCAGAATCACTCTTACCAGCCGCGCACACCTGCAAAGTTAGATATTAGATA
>SRPW01000097.1:0-41715 GCA_018360225.1 Claviceps pusilla | reverse complement strand
CGATTTTTCAAAAAAAAAAAAAAAAAAAAAAAAAAAAAAAAAAAAAAAAAAAAGAAAAAAAAAAAAAAAAAAAGAAAAAATTAAAAAAGAAAAAAAAAATCGCAAAGATTTTAAAAAATAAATAAGCATCTTTTAGCTAATTCCCTTTTATGCCAGCTCATTCATCACACGCGCCTACCCGACCATGAAGAAGAACAATCCCCAGATTCCCATCCTGATCCGCGAGGCGCAAGGGACGCTGCCCAAGGTATACGCCCGATATGGTTCGTCCGGTCCACTTCCTTTTTTTTTTGTCCCCGGTCCGCTAGGTTTTCCTTCTCCGCTCGCAATATCGCTGGAGAAACGACGAGCTGACAAGACTGAGATGGGATGTAGAATTCGGCAACGAAAAGGCACAGTCGCTCGAGGGTTTGTCGGATAAGCAGATTGAGGAGACGGTCACGGGGCTGGTCAAGGGCGAGGCGTAGGGAAGACGGTGGCAGGGTGGCAATGTGGATTATGAATGCTAATTGAGACGCAGCAAGGGGAGCAGTGAGAAAAATAAAGGGAGCGGAGGGAAGCTGACGGAATACACTTTTGCAGAGTGATGCAACTCGAGGTCGAGGGGCGTAGTTCGGGACCGTGGTATCCCGTTGTACATATCGTTGAAAATTGAGGCTGTATCGATGCTTGTTTTGTGCGTGCTCGGTGGATAAGAATTACGTACTCCTGGGGTTCATAGCGGTGTAAGGGAAATTTTGCTTGAGAAATTGGCGTCTGTCGGGACGGCGATGGGATAGGGGGGGAGGATTTCGCCGTGTGAAATTGGGTGCCGAGATGGTTTCATTTTCTACACTATCCAGCTATGAACTATGGTACTCTAGTTTTCGTCACTGCCCGCAATGATTCCCTCTGGAAATTTTCCCTGACATTCACACCATTTTTGACCAGTCCTGCAATCCATGGACCCTCTTCTCTCCTCATTGTTTGTCACATGCACGTCGGTCCGTCCTCGCAGCACACAATCCGCCCTCATCATTCCCCCGTCCAGCTCACCTGTTCTTCTTCTGCGGCGAGATTCCTCCAGGACTGGGCAGCGACGGCCACGTCTTCTCATCGAGAACACTGCCACTCCTGGACTTGCCTAGCGTGGCGTCCCTGCCTGCCTTGCTAGAAGTGTCGTCCTTGGCACTCCCTGTAACGGCCAGTATCGAGTTATTGTCTTGAGACGATCGATTTGTGGCCCCGGCCCGAGATCCTTGTCCCGCTTCTGCGCTCTCAGATGAGGAGGAGGACGAGGAGGAGGAGGACGAGGAAGGAGAGGCAGTATTGCGCCCGATACGATCACTCTGCTCGTCTGGACGACAATGTTTCTTTCCTGGACATGGTTTGTCTTTTGTCTCAGACACGCTGGGGGTAGAGCCTTCACCCGTGCTGTTAGGCAAAGCCTGCCTGCTTTTGTCCGACCCGTCTTCCTTCTCCATGCGACCTTCTTGCGCCGGTGCAGTATTTGCTTTCCCGTTGTTCTTGCGCCTCTTGGAGACTTTCAACGAGCTCGCCACGGGTGCCTTGTCCGGTACCGTGTCGCTAGGGACGCTCACGGCGGTATCCTCTCCGCCGGTAGGGTCTGTTTGCTGCGGCCGCGAGACCGGCCGGCCTGACTCCTTGCCCGATCGAATCGCCTCATCATGATGTCTCACCTCGGCCTCACCTTCTGCACGGTTTGGCTGCACGTTATTGCCATTACGGGGGGGCACTGCCTGCTGCTGCTGCTGGTTCTGCCTCTTAAGCTTCTTCGTTGCATTCGTGCCTCTTCCTCGGGACGACTGTCCGTCGTCGAGAATGCTTGGCTTCCCCACCTGCTTCGGAAAACGAACAGTGCCGCGGCCTCGGCCGGGGAAGTCGAATCCTTTGGCCGCAGCGTTGAGGACATGAGGACCATCGCCTGCTCCGCTGCGGTGCTGCTGAGAAGTGCTGTTTTGCTTTCTCGCGTTTTTGCCGCCTGATTTGGTCGGGCTGGGCGATGAGTGACAGGAACTCTGGCGGTCGTGTTTCCCGCCCCTAGAGTCCTTTGTCTCGGTATCAAAAGGCGCTTTCGTGCAGTGTCGGTGAGGAGAAGTTGTTCTTGGTGTGCTTGACACGGACATGGTCTTGGACGAAAAAGAACCGGGACTCACGGTGTCGGTATCAGGCTTGGCGGGCTGGTTCGGCGTGCATCCGTCCGGATGGGAGTCCGATGGAGGACTATTGGCGACGACGGGCTTTGCATCCTCGCCGACGGAATCGGAAGACTTGCTCTTCACGGGCGTCTCGGGCGGCTTGTTCACGGGCATGGGTAGGGCGGTACTTTCTTGAGCCTGTTCTTTATCCTTCCCGTCCTTGCCAGTCATCGTGCTTGTGGTGGCGCGTAAAGGCTTGTCCATGTCAGCGGTACTAAAAAGCGCCGGTGTCTCGGAGCTTTGTACGATAGTAGGGGCTGGTCCTTTGTCCACCACAGATTCATCAGTGAATTTGGTCGGAGAAGAATCCGCATCATTGACGCAACTATGCTCATCTTTCTTCCGACGGACCGTGCCCGACTGCTCCTCGTTGCGCATGGGCGAAATGGTTGCATTGGCAGTGCCGGCGTTCTCTCGGTCTCGAAGTTCTACTTCAACCAGCGTTGTAGGCGTCGCGGATGGCAGCGACACCTTTGGTTTTTGGGTTGAGGCTTGACGGCTGGGCTCGCGTTGAGGAGTGACAGGCCCCTTCTTTTGCTTTTGCTGCTGCTGCGGCTGTTGATTATGTCGTCTCGCGAGCTCGTTTTTCTCCAGTGCCTCCTCGGACGAGAGCTTGGATTGGACTTTGCCCTCTGCCAGATCAGCTGATGGTGCTTTGAACACAGCTCTCTGCTCGTTCTGACCTCCTGCTGCTTGCCCAGAACCAAGGTGAAAGCCATGCTGGTCCTGCCCAGGCTGCGGCCACACCGGAGGCTGTGGCCGTTGCTGTTGCTGTTGACCACCCATGTAGTGAGAGCCAGAGTTGGGGCCATAGCCAGCATCTCCGCCTCGATGACATGACGGCAAAGAAGGTACTCGTTGTGGGTATGGAAAGTTGCCATGAGCAGGGGCTGTCGTTGCTGCGTACGGACCAAACATGCCCATCTGCTGCGGCTCGCGTGGGCCAAAGGGCATGGGAGTGTAACCCCCACCGCCATGGTACATGCCTTGATTGAATTGTGGCTGCGGCACGCATGGATACTGCGGCGGTGGTTGCTGCTGCTGCTGCGGCTGGAGTTGGTGGTGATGCTGGTGTTGGTGTTGGTGGTGTTGGTGTTGGTGCTGGTTATGATGATGATGATGCTGGTGCTGCTGTCTCTGCTCAAACTTCTGCCTCTTGCTCTGCTCAGACCCAATGTACGTCTTTTGAATCCATTTAGAGCGATGTACCGGCCCAATGAAGATGGACAGCTTCTTTTCAGGTAAATTGATATTTCCGCAGGCCAATGCTTGAACAGCAGAGTCCTCATTTTTGAACCTGTATGCAGAACAAGAAACAGAAAAAAGACGAAAAAAAAAAGAAAGAAAAGAAAAGAACAAAAGTTAGCCGCCGTCCCCGTCATCAAATCTTCCCTTCTGCTTCCTTCTGATCGCAGTCATTCTGGCTCACCTAACAATAAAAGCATTTCCCAACCTATGATTCACGGGAAACACATCGTCCACGTCGCCGTGGAGCGCGCCCAGTCCAAACTTGAGGCGCGTTTGGATATCCTTGGTATCGAAGTCCGGATTATCCTTGACTCGGACCCAGACGCTTCGGTTTCGGTCCGAGCACTCTCCGCAGCCGCAGTCGTTGTACTCGAACGCATCGGTGCCGATGTTCTTGCAATGCGGATTGTTTGGATTGAAGCGACCATGGTAGTAAGGTGCTGGTGCGCCGTCGCGACGCCATTGTCGCTCAACGCCATGGCCTTGGCCATGACCCGGTTCAGCTGCCTCTGGGCCACTGAAGAAGGGCTGCCGGTTTTGCGAAGCTGAAGAATAATGGTAGCCGTTGTTGAAGGTTTTCTGGCTTGGGAAGTCCCGACGACCTCGGTTGTTATTGTGCTTGTAGCCGCCACGAGGGGCGGTGCTGGTTCTTTCTTCCCCCGGAGATGGCAGCATTTTATTTCTTGTTGCAATGGTGAAGTTTGGATCGGCATTGGGACGATGACCTCTGACCTCATTTGATGTATTACGACCTTCTATGCCGTTCTGCACACCTTGGGCATACAAGCCGTCTTGGTCACCGAAAAAAGCCGGCCGGGCTGGCAGATTCGGATCGTTGTTTTCATTGCTCCTGACGGCTCGACCGCCCACATTCGGCGGATGCGAAGCCAAAGGGTCGGGATTGGGCGGTGGTTGAGTCGAAACACTGGCATCGGGGGCTGTGGCTGGGCGAGCATGAATGGGCATTGGACTCTGATTTGCAATTTCTGTGCTGCTTCCGGTGTGGCCAGACAGACTGGCCCGCTTGACATGTTGTTGAGCATGATGGGGTCCAAATTGTCGACTGAGAGGCCTTGGTGGTGACGAAGCCATATTCTCGTCGGATTCGCGCTCGGACACGATGCGACTCTTTCGAGGCATCGGCGATGGCGAAGTATGAATGTCTGTCACCACTACTACGGTGGGTGCAACTTTGTGGTCGGCGTCGGCGCTCGTTTGAGGTTTCTCGGGCTGATTCGGCGTTCGTTTCTCCTTTTCCTCCACCACCGCTTCCTCCTCCTCCTTCTCCTCTTCCTTGTCCTCCTCCGTCTTCCGAATAGCTGACCGTTGACTCTCGTTCACAGTCGGTGCGTTACGGCCATCTTCACCCGATTCAGTCATCTCTTTGGAAGTAATTTGTCCTTGACGTGGCGGCGCTTCGGCCTTTCCCACATCCTCTGACGGGAGCTTGTTTGTGCCTCGGGCAATGACATGACTATTCTCGACTCCAACATCTCCGAGAGGGCGCTTCGTCGTCGTCGCTGCTGCCGCAGCAGAAGATTTCTGCAATTCCTCCACGGCACTTGACTGGCTTGTGCGTCTGTAGCTAGATGGCTCCATGCCGTCTGGGAGGTAGTAATGGCGCCCATTTTGCACGAAACAAGGCAGCGGTGCATTCTGGGAAGCAGGAGAGCATAGATGGTCCTCCACAAAAGGTGGCGATGGAAGTGCATTCTTCTCAAAAACTTGCTCGCCAGCTAGAAAAGTCAAGATCAAAATCAAACTCCAACAATCAAAAATCAGACCCAAAAAAACAGAGAAACAATTGATCCAAGCCTAGACAATCGAGATCGGCTGTCGCATGGGGAGAAATGAATAGAGGCAATGAGGAGGGAAGCTTACCCAGCCAGTTATGAAAATTGCGATTTTTACAAGCCTCCATAGCATCGCTGGCGCCCTCTCTGTTCTTGCGAAAGTTTTCCACCCCCGTGAGCAGCATATGTCTCCGGGCTTTGAGCGCACTCGTCACCATGGGAATCATGTCATCCGGAATATCGCCCATACTCTTCCGGTCCTGGTCGGACAGAATGAAGACAATGGACCCCTTCTGATCGGTCCATTCCCTCAGCTTGCGTTGATTGTGCTCCATGCTAATCCATTCATCGGCCCATTGACCGATATGGTTCGCGCACTCGCGTTCCATGCCATCGTAGATGAGCACGTTCTCGTCAAACAGCTGGTTCAACAGATTCCACAGGTTCAACGCACCATAGTGATACAAATCGAAGGCATCATAATAGATCCACAGGTCATCCCAGCAAGACGGTCTTGTCATGGTCTTCATATCCGCCCAGTACATCTTGCGTGTCGAGTTGCAGGCAGCCTGGAGCTGGTCCTTATCCCATAGATGGATTCGTCTCCGGGGCAAAATGTGTGACATGCGCCGGAACGGCCGCTCGCCGTGGCCCGTCGAGAACTTGGCCGGCGCATGGGACGGAGGGTTCGTGTAGAACCCAATGGGGAGGTATTCCTCTACATACGAGAGCGGCACGCCCTCATCACGAGGGCCGACCATTTTGTAGACGCTGGGAAGACCGCGAGGATATTTCTTGGCGAATATGGTCCGTTGGGACGGTGGAAGGTCTGTTCCAAAATTGCGAGTGATGTTAAGTGTGGAATGCGGCGGCGTCCGCGAGACTGTGAAGCCAGAAGACATGACGAGAGATGTGCGTTGCGTGCCTAGATGAAAGCATATATAGAGTATTCGTTCTCACGCACGTTTGAGATGAGAGGATTGAGAAAGCGTGCTAAGAAGAAATGCAATAATTTTTTTTTTCTTTGTCTCTTTTTTGGAGTAAAATAGTGAAAGCGTTGCAAAAAGAGCTTCACCGAGTTATCAAAGCTAGCGGTCAGTTTAAATCGGCACAAGCACGCATCGGGACGTTGACCACAGAGATGGAGACCGGGGTGATGTTGTTCAAAGAGAAAGGGAGAAGAGGGAAAACAAAGAAAGAAAAGAAAAAGAAAAAGAAAAAAACCAACCAAGCTCGTTTGCACTTATAAGCAAAGATGCTAAGGCAGGGGTGAAAAGTGAAATGCATCTGAATGAGTCTTGAGCGTTTGCATGAACAAGCAGGGCCAGGGCTGTGAATGGACAGCTGTCGGAGGGGTGGCATCAGTTGCCCGGCCAGACGAAAGTGTTCTTGACCAAAGATTGCTGGCAGTAGACCTGAGACGCGATGAGAACATGCTCACGCTCATGTTCTATCTCATGAGCTTCTGCGGAAGTCACTGACTCATTCGGGCACGCCAACTTGGCTGTGATCGACTCGAGTCCTCGAGGAAGACAGCAGAGGTAAAGTGACAAGGAAAGGAAGAGGAGCAGTTTCGCAGATACCCAATATAGCCGCTTTTTCAAAGCTTCACTACCAGAGCAAAGCACAGATATAGTACAAGAAAAACCGCATTCCTTGCACAAAGCTCTACTCCTTGCTTTGTGCCTTCAAGAGCTTCAGAATCTCGCTTTCGCTGTCTCCCGCAATAGCCCTTCCATTATTCCAATCCACCGTCTATGTGGAAGCAAAAGATTAGCATCCACACTCATAGTATTTCACACACAGAATCCCATTCACCCTTTTTTCCTCCTTTTGTCACCTCATGCGAAATAACGCAGATGCCAAACCAAAGGGAAGAAAAAGCAGGAGTGGGTGAGAGGCGAAGGGGCAGAGGGCAGAATTCATACCACCGGTCTCAAAAAGCTCTCCTTGCTCTCGCGAAATTTTTTCAATGCATCCTTTTCGTTGGTGGCACCTTTGATGACCTTGTTGATGCCTTCCTTGCCAATATAATCCAATATCGTCTGCACCTGTTCCACAGTGGGGGGTTCCTCGGTGATGTTGAGCTCAAAGGGATCACGACGCGCTTCTGTCTGGGCCGTGTGGTCGCTCGCTTGGTCGAGGGTGGCGCCGGCTTGGGCGTTGGCAGAGATTTGCTTCACGAGGTTGGCGACGCGGGTGGATGCCGGCGACGAGGCCTTGTGGAAGACGGTGACGATGTCGAGGCTTTTGTGCTGGGAACAAGGAGATGACTTTAGCTTGATTGGGCTCGGGGGTGAAGGACGGGGATTGTTCTTACGAAGCGGAACATGTTGGCACGAGATTTTGAGAGATCAGGGATCGATAACGATGGACAGAGGCAATCAATAAGGCTTTGAGAAGCTGTTGTGAGAATTTGAGCTCGGCGTTGCCAGTCAAAAAAATGTCGATGAACATGGGCCAGGTAGCTTGCCAGCTGCCAAGTGACGTCTGGTTTAGCTGGCTGTGGGGCCGTAGCATTTGGGGAGCTTTCCATTGCATTTGTATTTGTGACTCAACCTCTTTTGTCTCCATGCCATCGCTACATTGTACAATTGCACAGCGGCAAACCAAACCACGCCTCCATCTCAATGAGTATTTTTTAGGGTTTGGCTGATATCTTCCTGCGAAACTTCCGTGTCGCATTCTTTAACAGCTGCACTCTTTCTTCCAACAATGAGCTTGATCTGTTCATCCATCGGCACCAAGCATGTCGCGAGATGCTCGTAATCCTTCGCCATGAAGGGAAAACAAATCGCCAAAAATATCAAGGTTATGGAGTACCAGAGCACCTTCTTTGGCAAATGTTGCTTGGTCTCCAAGAAGGAGATTGAATAAGTGCTGCTCGATATTGCCCTCCAGCAGCCAAATGAAAGAAGATTTATTCCCGTGGTCTGCGACGCCGAAACCTCAACAAAGAATAGCAATGACGTTACATGAAAGGGGCCTTGCGAGCAAGTATTGTCGTGGAGAGCCAACATACTGAGTGCTATTTTCTTTCAATGTTTTACCCCTTTGGCCCTTCCGCCGCATGTGCTGCGCCTGTGGGTTCGTAATGCCTGGACTAGAGCGCATTGGGCATGTTGCATGTAACTTTTTTTCCCTTATCAGAGTACCAATCATCGTTGACGAACAATGAGTCCGCAGACGAACATACCCGTACCAGATGCTGCTTGTGGATAGCTCAAGTAGGCACATCTTCCGATGCTCTTTTTCAATCACGAATATGATGAAGTGATGACGTCGTAGATGCAGTGACCGTGGAGCCTAGGCTCCGCTAACGACATCATCAACGCCGTGGCGCAGCTACAAATTGCTTAAATATCAAACACTACTCAATGGAGTTTCTCTCCTGCCCTGAATCATCTTGCCTGTGGTTTCGCAGTCAAAGTATTATTACAGGTTGCTTCTCATTCTGCGTCGCGTCCACACACTCAACATGACTGGAAATTCAGACAACGATGCCGTCCGGTACCAAGAAGGAAAGCCAGGATCACATCAATTGAACGATCCCAGTAGGTTTGCGCTGCTATCGTTTGCACTTGTTGCATGCAAGTAACTGATGGTAGACTAGAGGACGAAAGGTCAATCGCCAACCGTCTGGCTGCTGAAGAGGTTTGTATCCCAACACTCGATTTGTTACGTCAATTGACAGCAGGCCAGATGCAAGGGGAACCTCAGGACGATGCCGAGACTGCGGCACTGAAGAAGGATCCAACACTTCCAGTACGTAACGTCTAAATTTTCAGCATATTAGACCGTTGAACTCACAATTTGCACAGGCCAGAATGCACGGTAACGAGCCCAGCAGAGGTGCTAAGATCGACGCACAGATTGCCGCCGAAGAAGAGGAAGAGCTGAAGCGAAAGGGGAAGGCGTAAAGAGAGGTCTAGAGATATCATATAACAGCACGTTGACACAAGCTACGATTGTCACAAGAAAGCATTCATCGCGGAGAACGAAGATCTCGACCCTGTTTGCCGAGCATGGCTGGGGTCTTCATCGTACAGTTTATCCTGGAGCGCGGACTTGATCAACTCAAAAGTCGTTTTGACGGAGCGGGAAGTGCTAATGGTTCCATGTATGGGCATGCGTCGTGAGAATTAAAATCTGTTCGCAGCAATTACGGTTAGCATCCTCAACTCACGACAATAGCCAGTAGAATATAGACCGTAGTGAGAAGACACATGTTCAGAATATGTAAGAAATTGAATATCAATTATCCAGTCGATATAGCTACTCCGGCGAAAGAGAGCCACCGAAAGGAATCAATCGCAAATTTTTTTCATCATGACAACGCAGAGTACTGGGGGGAAGGAGATATATCGATGCGCGCTTACCTTCAGACGGTTCAGTAATTATGAATCTGACTCACAGCTTGAGAGTATTTCTGAACAAGCACCAAGCTGTTGCGAAGCTTTGCATACCTACAGAACCCTTTTTTTTTTGTCCGCCGTCAACAAACCAGTGGCAGCTTGGAAGGGATAGAGGGGGAAAAATCTAGAAGTAGTTATTGCAGAGCTGAGTGGTCCGTGCATAAATCGAGTGGGTCAAATGGCGGTGCTAGGCGAAACAAAAGTCCGAAGTTTTTGTCTTAGGGCACAGGGTGAATTTCTGCCCGCACATCGGAATAGCCGAGCGATCAAAAAGTTACTGGTGACCCTACGGCGTGCGAAGATACAGAATCCATCCACCTAACGAACGGCAACTCGTCTTCGACTATTGGTATGAACATCAACGCGCCTTCCAGCAATCGATATTGACACGACTGTAAACGACTCTGGCGACTTTGGCGACTGACAAAAAGCACATTAGAACACCGTCACGATGGGCGAAGCAGTTATTGAGGGATCCAACTGGCGCCTCGTTGAGGTCGGCCGCGTTGTTGTTATCAACGGCGACCACCCCTACGCTGGCAGACTGGCTGCCATCGTCGAGATCATCGACCACAAGCGAGTACGTTGAAAACCGTCACGAATCCGAAAGGGAATCGAAGTGCTGGCATGAATGGGCGATTAATTCGTGATTCTTAACAGGTTCTTGTCGATGGTCCTTCCGCCGACCCTGCTCTGTCCGTCCCCAGACAGGCCGTCCCCTTGGCCAAGTGCCTGCTTTCTCAGTTCGTCGTTGAGGGCCTTGTCCGTGGATCCCGCAACGGTGTTGTCAAGAAGCTTTGGGAGAAGAACGAGATCGACGCCAAGTGGAAGGAATCCAACTGGGCCAAGAAGCGCGAGCAGATCCAGAGGAGGAAAAACCTGACCGATTTCGACCGCTTCAAGGTTATGCGACTCAAGAAGCAGCGACGATTCGAGGAGCGCAAAGCTCTGGCCAAGGTCAAGGCCTCGGCATAAATTTGGGTATCTGGATTACTAGAAGGGATTAGGGGGGATGTGCTTTGAACGCATGGAAGCTGGCATTAGAACGAGCTGCTGCATGGACCTGGGACAGGTAGTTCAAAGAAGCAACACTGGGGCGACAGAAGAACTGTTGCCATCTCATTTATTTTACTCCCGTTCTGGAGGGGGCTGTGTCTCACATTTCTCACATACCGATGAGAACGGCGTGAAGACAGAATTTCAGAAATCTCAATGAATTCACGACATGGGGCGATAGCACGGCCTTGGAACCACTGGTGAAATGTATAACAAAAAAACACAGCCAAAAACACCCTCCATGAGAGAGTCCAAAATATGTCATGTGTACTATTATAACAAAATACTCCAATTTCTATCTGCGTATTCAAAATCGCCTTGATGTCCTGTTACATTTATCTAGGGGGGGTAGCATTGTCATTTGTCCGCCGAGAGCAGTCATGTCACTTGGAGGGCAGAGATGCAAGGAAAATGCGTGATTACCTAATTGGGCTTAGCGGTGCTCTTCCACCAAACCCTAGAATTTCGCTGCGTTGCTATTCTCCAACACAAACGACGAAGGAGAATCACCATCTCAAGCCAAATTCAGACAGCTACGGCTAAGCATACCCGTAAGTTGCCTGATGATTGTCGCATAGGGAGAAATTTTTTCTTGCTCTCGAATTCGAATATTCAGATGGAATTTTTCCACGGCCCCAAAAATTCGCCCGATTCCGAGACGACCGTGGGAAACTAACAGCCATGTGCCCCTCCAGTCAACCAAAATGGCCAACCCCAGAGTCGAGGAGCTCCCTGATGAGGAGACTCAAAGGCCCACCGTCGAGGAGCAGGATAGCAGCGATGAATCCGATGCTGAGGATGGTGATGGCACCTTGCCAGCTGGTTCTACTGCCGTAATCCACAACCGCAACGAGAAGAAGGCTCGCAAAGCCATTGAAAAGCTGCACCTTACCCGCGTCCCTGGCATTACCCGAGTCACTCTTCGGCGACCCAAGAATGTACGTTGAAGTAGTTCAGAACGACGTGATATTTTTTTTTCCTATTTTTTTTTCCTATTTTTTTTTCATTTTGAAGCCTATGGTTCTGGCGGGCCCATCGGCGTTTCACCGACAGCTTCGGAAGCTGATTTGAGCTACGTATAGATTCTTTTCGTCATCAACAACCCCGAGGTCTACAAGTCTCCCAACAGCAACACCTACATGTAAGTCAAATACTTATCAAAACAAAAATTCCTCACTTGGAGAACGAATATTGCCACACAGAACAAAAAAATCTAACATTTTCCTACGCAGTGTTTTCGGTGAGGCTAAGATCGAGGATGTGAACGCTACTGCTCAACAAGCAGCCGCCGCTCAGATGGCCGCTGCCAATGCCGAAGGTGATCACGCCGGCCACAACCACGGCGAGTCTAGCAAGGCTGTCGAGTCTGGTGATGCTAAGAAGGATGAGGAGGAAGACGATGACGATGACGAAGAGGTTGATGCAGAAGGTCTCGAGGATAAGGACATTGAGCTCGTCATGACCCAGGCCAACGTCAGCCGCAAGAAGGCTATAAAGGCGCTGAAAGAGAACGACAATGATATTGTCAACTCGATTATGGCTTTGAGTATTTAGCGACACCCGAGGGCGGGAAAGGATGGAACGGTCTAAAATAAAGTCTTTTTTGTTTCCTGCACTTGACGCACCGGAGTGGTTAGGATGAGTATCGCAGCAATCTTTGTGTGTCAAAAGCTATTATTTCAAAATAGACGTGCCAGATGAAATCATGGCCATAAAACTGCTACGGCTGGATTGGTCGCTAAGTCTGCAACTACAGACTCGAGTAAATTGCAATGTCATATGAATTTGTTCGCCAACGTTCTGAAAGTTGCGAGGGCGAGAGAAATTCTAACAAACATGTCCGAGCACGTGGATCGTCTCACAATTATAAGCCGAGTTATTTAAAGTGCACCATTTAATCAGTACCTACATAGGTACCTAAGGATCTACTGAATCTAGGTACACTACAAGAATGTGAGTCTATGCCGTTTGTGGACGCCGGCGCTCAGAGTTGGGTGGTGTCACGGTACCGATCACGTGATCAGAAACTCGAACAATCTTGGTTGGGCAAGTTCGGCCTGGCGACGCATCAGTTATCACCACATTCGCTCTGCTCCACGATATCCTCAAAACACAGTCAAAATGGCGGCTACGGTAAGTTGAACTGATCAATCAGGCTCTCTGACTTTGAATCTTCTGCCATGCTCCCGAATCCCGCGCGTGCCTCTAGTCCCGACGATGAACGCCCGCGCCCCTAATAAAGCACGGCCAGTGAGCTAATTTTCATTCCTTCCACGCAAAAAATAGCGAAGTGCAGCTCTCAAGGTCGACTGGACCAAGGTGACCAGCTCTTTGGGTCTCCGCGGCCAGACCGTCGCCTCCCTGCAGGCTTTCAAAAAGCGCAATGAGGACGCTCGTCGCAAGATTCAGCAACTTCAGGAGCAATCCACGACGGTCGACTTCGCCGCCTACCGATCCTCGCTGAAGAACCAGGCCATTGTCGATGAAATCGAGAAGCGCTTCAAGGCATTCAAGCCCGTCACCTATGATGTCTCTCGACAGATCAAGGCTATTGACGCCTTTGAGGTTGAGGCTCTCAAGAACGCGGAGGCTACCAAGCAGGCTGTTGACCTTGAGCTCAAGGATCTGGCGGCTACCCTGAAGAACATTGAGGAGGCCCGTCCCTTTGAGGACCTTACTGTCGTATGTTTTTTTTTTTTCAACGGGAGAGGCGCCTTTGCGGGAGCAACGTACAAGCAACATGGACTAATTTTTTTTTTCCTCTCTTCGAACAGGACGAAGTTGCTGCTGCTGAGAAGTCCATTGATGAGAAGACCACTCAGCTCATTTCCAAGGGCCGATGGATGGTGCCCGGATACAAGGTAGGTTTGCGAAGAAGAAAAAAAGACACTGTGATCACTCGATGTGGATCAGTACTAATACGCTGTACAGGAGAAATTCGGCGACCTCGCTTTGGTGTAATAATCTCGCGTTTTCATCCGACTTGCCCGAATCATTCCCTTTGTGTACTCTAGCATTGTAGATACAATAAACCCAGGGCAGCAGAGCGCTGTCTCTGCTAATACCCAATCAATCTGATGTGCTGGCTGGTTCCTGTTTCGTAGCTTGTTGGTCTTCTTCCGTATTGTTGGCCAGCTGGTAGCCTTCCGTGGTCATGAACAAAACGCAGGCATGAACTTATCAAGGTTGATCAGTAGAGGAACTCAAGTCAAGCATGTGACTACAGCTGTTTCATGACCGAGAGAAATATTTTTTTACGGCGTTGTCCTTGGCGAAAGTATTCCTGTTGCAATGAAACCCTCTGTCTCGTGTACATTGCCTCATTTTCTTTCATGGAACGACCGACTTCTCTGGGTTGGAGCAACACTGCCGTGGTCTCGCCGGCTCTCTGTAACAAGTTACATGACAAGTGGTCTGGAATATCTAGAATATTGTTTCAAATATTTGTCTATGGCATTCCAGCAGCAAAAAAAGAAACGGACGTCCCGAGACCAGCCCAGCCCAGGTCTCATCGCTTTCTAGAAGCGGATCACCGCATCAAGCATGAGGCAAAGAAAACTGGAACAAACTTGAAAGAAGAAGAAGACGACGAATAAGAAAAGCGTAAACAATGAACCATCAAACTCCTCCAAGAATGCTCATTTCTCATAATGTCCTTCGATATCGCTGAAAGAAAAGCTCTCCAGGCTTTGTATTTCCACGTTACCAGCGTCTCTGGAGAAAATCTAGAAATAAAAAGCGTGGCTTCTACGAAGGCTGTGCGTACTTCTTGGTCCATTCTCTCGCTGTCGCGATCGCCGCTTGTTCATCCTCCTTCCAGCTCTTAGCTACGTCTGCGGCGAGAGGGTCGTCGGGATTCGGGGCGCCTAGCAAAGCCTGGATGGAGAGGAGGATCGTTCGAATTTGGAGGGCGGGAGACCAGTTATCTGGCGAAATGATACAGTTAGTATGTGGTAAGGAGAGCATCTTATGCTAGCGGGGTTGGCCGCGACAAGTGCGGTCTGGGGCCGCATACTCTTCAAAACATCTAAGCAGATACGACCCAATTTATCGACGTTTGGGTGAAAGATTTTACTGAGGAACCGAATTTTGGGCGGCGTCATGGGATAATCATCGGGGAGAAACAATTCGAGCTTAAAGATGCCGCCTGTTTGAAGATGGAAAATTTCAGCGAAGCCGACAAAAAGAAAAAGAAAAAGAGGGAATAGAAGAAACCATTTGGGGCTTGAAGGGGTACAATGACATGAATGGGCACACCTTCATATGGGGACTGCGATGGGCCATGGATCTCGACGTCGAAATACCGCAGGTTATCTTCGTGGGGGACGGCGCTGATTCCAGGAACACTATAGCGAGGATGCACTTCATTAGCCAGAATCTTTTTAGATATACCATTGAACAAAGATATGAGGCCGGTTGATTTAAGAAGAGGGATGATGGCATACGGCTCAGCCATGAGACGCTCCGTCTCTTTGATGATGCGTTTAGGGAGTGACATGTTGAGAGACGTGTGGGGTATAGTCAGCAATGGATGCTCTGGACAGATGATATCGGCAGATTGTTGGAATTTGATATCTAGTGTTCTCTTGATTGGGTGAATCTCTTTGGCTCCCAAGGTCAACCTAGAGAGGTTGAGAGACTTGGTGGAAGATTTGTCCGGACATGAGGCGGGGCATGCGACGAGCGATGTCAAGTGTGTGTGTAAGAGCTTGTATTCTCTAAGCTGGTGTTGTGGGCCACTCAACCCACATAACCCTGTGGGTCATGTGACAGGTGCCGCCAACTATTTACATCGACCTCGATGTCCATCCAAGCAAGAATTTCTTATAAAAAGCTAAAGAAAAAAATAAAAAAGGAAACTAAAGAAATAAAAACAAGTAGTAAATAAACATCTAAAAGAGAAATTATTCTAGTCTAATTATACAAAAAGAAAAGAATAGGAAACTTTAGGTTAACTAAGTTGAGTTTTTCTAGTTATCTGCCTAGACTCTAAGCAGGATGAGTAATTACTTGTTGTTTGCTTTCTTATCTTGCTATATTCAGTGTATCTCATTATATAAATTATCCTTCTATCTTATAAGAGTCTTGTATTTATTTAACGCTTTTGTGAGAACTGAAACTAAGTCCTTTAGGTGTCTAACCTCTAATTGGTATTCCTTAATGTCCTTTTAAGCGGTGTCTTATTCTAATTAGAGCTATTTTACAACTTTAAAGATTTTAGTAGTTTATAGTTGTTGTACTCTCTCTTGCAATTTATTGTTCTATGCTTTAAGTTCCTTATTCTCCTTAAGTAACTTTTTATTCTTATAGTGATTAACACCACTCGATTTGTCGTCCGTTTGAGTTGCTATATATCGTTTAAAAATATCATAGCCTACTAGAAATTCTTTCGTTACACGTTTGAGCTCAGTATTATTATCTAGGCTCCAGCCTCTAAAGCGTTTAAACAATGCTTAATTATATAGTTCTCGTTAAAGCGACGCGCCGCTCGTATCTTATTGTACCCCTATTCCTGCGCTAGAAGGTATAATTTGCTATTTAGGAAGCTTAATAGAGCACATCTACTTATATTAGTTATATATAAGTTTCGCGCTTTTGTTTTTATAAATGGTATCTCTTCCCTATATAATAAGGCTTATAATAAGGAGGGCTTATAAGAGAAACTTATTTAATTATATTTTATTTTCCCCTTTTAGTACTATCTTATGGATAGTTTTCAGCTATATATAATTAGATAGGGTGGTAGTTGATTTCCTAAATGTTATATATTGTTTAACGCTATTATATTTAATTTGTTTTGCTGTGGTCTTAGGTATATGTGCCTAAACCTAAGAGATATACTAGTGGCAAATCTAATGCCTTATTTTATTCTAGTTGATTTTAGCCTAGGGAAAGAGTGGCAGATGTTCGTTACTAGGTTCTAAGTCCAACGTCTAAGTTAACGATTCGATTGTCAATGGATCGACCAATTCCGACGGCATGTCTGTGGATATTGCAATAATAGTAGGCGTTACGTAAGCTATCTTAAGATTAAAGCTTAAAAAAAGGTAAGAAGTTCCTAAACTGATAATATTATGCAATTTAATACAAACGAATATTAGAGCTTAAAAAAGTAATAATAAATTATAAAATAATTAGAGGGGTTACTAGCAGCTAGAGATAGAAGTAATAAAGCAAACAAGAGGTTAAAAGAGGAAAGAAAATATAAAAAGCAAAAGTAAAGGTTGTGGTTATTTTTTAGGCTTAGCTTGTTGTCTACTAGGCAGCTGCCCGTGCCTATAATAATTCTCTGCCGTTAGCTGCCTTTAGAACTAATTATATTAATATCTACTAATTATATTAACTATCTAAGTTCTTAAACAAGATATAAAATTCTAAATTATCACTATTTTTTCTCTTATCTAATATCGCTTGAATTTTGTGATTAGATAAGCGGACTAGCGCAGTGATTTAAAAGGTCCAATTAAAGTAGTCCTCCTAGAAGGGCTTGAGATAATTAACCAATATAACTAGATATATATACTAATTATCTAGAAGCTTTAATTTATATACTGCTCGTCCAACTTGTTTAACTACCTTAAATAGTCCTGTATATTTAGGGCTATATTTTTAGCTAACATTTATAGAAATAGTGTATCCTTGCTGTTTAAGTTAAATAAGCACTTTATTACCTACTTAAAAAAAGCGCGTAGTATATTGTTTATTATAGTAATATTTTATTTAAATAGCTACTATAGCTATTAAGTTATAAGCCTATAGTCTCTCCTTTAGAAGATTAAGTAGGTTAGGTTCCTTATTTACTAGAATAAAAGCTATATTATTTAGATAGAAACCTAGAATAAGTTAATTAGGGCTTAAACTAGTTAAGTTATTTAGTGCATTATTAAATTTAAATTATAGTTTAGGGATTATCTATTCCTATTTTCTAGGGTCCTTTAATTTAGCAATATATAATCTAATTACTAACTTAATCTATTATATTATTCGCTTAGTCTATCCGTTAGTCTGCGGATAATACACTATAGAATGTAATAGAGTTGTGCTAACTAGTCTCTAGAAATATAACTATATAGCTGCTAAAAATTTTAAATCTCTATTACTTAAAATAACCTTTAGTATTCCCTAATTATTAGAGAATAGCTTATAGTATAGGAGTGTGGCGCATTACTTTGCTATAATTGTTTTCTTATATAATGCTATTATTATTTATTTACTAAATTTATCTATAATAACTAGTATACTATTGTTTTATACACTTAATTCTAGTAAACTTAAAAGGAAGTTAATTAAGATTATATAATATAGCGCTAGTAGCGGTAGGAGTGGTTGCAAATTACTATATTACTTATATTATCTTATCTAGAAGACTTAATACACTAGATATATCTATAAATAATTATAAAGACATTAAAGACCTTTATAAATGCAAAACTATTATACTTTTTCACTTAGTTTAGCGTATCCTAAATAATTACTATTATGTAAGGTAGAGAATAACTCTTTAACTACTAATTTAGGTATATATAATTAAGGTAGCATTCTAGGTGTAGTCTTCTAAAGCAAATTATTATGCTATTTAAATAGCAGATTTACTTAATTAATTAGATCTAGTTTATTATTATCTTTAAGCATTAAAATAATTCTTTTCTAAACTAGATCTGTTTTATAGCCTATCTTAATTTATTGTTTATATTCTAGTAATATACTAACTAGATTAGCTATAGGTTATTCTAATGCTACTAGTATATTCAATAGCGTAGTGGCCCTGTGTATTACTAGATTATATTCTCTAAACATAGCTTGCTTTTCTAGTGTTAACAAATTAACCTAAAGTTCTAGTTAGTTATTTAGCATATCTTCCAGTTAACCTAGTGTTTAATCATTGTAGGTGGGCTTTTATGTTTCTAGTTGACTTAAGGCGTCTAGGACTATATATTCTTTGCCTGCCCTATATAACACTCTAACCTTAAATTAGCTAATATACTCTATTGCTTATATAATTTTCTTATTAACTGTGTGTCTACTAGATGTATTAGCTATATCTACCTATCTAGCTAAATCCACAATTAAGTAATAATCTATAAAATAAATAACTAGTGGTTGTTATATTAGCTCTATCCACTACTAAGATTTCCGTAGAGTCTAAACATAGCCGCAAATTTCTAGTTCTATAAACCAATATCTCTTTTCTATATTTAACAATATCCGTAACAAAAATGCAATTAGTTAAATTACAGTTCAAGCTAGGTATCTAATAATTATGTCACCAATCTGAAGTTTAGGAATGTGATTATTCTTAATATAATAGACTATAACTCTAATTCCTTTGCTAGAAGTATTAAAATTAATAAAAAGCTATCTATTTAATAAGTAAATAGCTAGTATACAATAATCTATTAATGCCTTTTTTAATAAATTAAATGCATTAACTTCTTTCTTTATTAGGAGCAATACTATAATGCTTTATGCCTATCTATTTCTCACTAGCTTAGAGCCTAGCTTAGGTGTTAATTGTTATAATTAAGCTAGTTAGAGTAAGTTAGTCTTACGTTCCTACAATAGTTTAACTAATATAGCATATCTAGGGACATTATATCTTAGTGATCCTACAAATCCTAGCAAATGCTCTAATGCTTAGAGTGTTTTAGGAAATTTAAGGTTTAAAATTACCGCTAACTTTTATTCTATTGTTGCTATGCCTAATATATTAACTAACTTTCCTAAAACCACTATAGATAGGTAAGCTATATATATTTTAGCTGCTTTAATAGATAGGTTATTTTTTAATAGCAGTCCCTATACTTAATTATAATTAAGCATATACTAATTAAAACCCCCTATTAAAGGAATTATAATATTATCTATATACAACACTGCAACTGTACCTTAAAGCATATTGTTTATTTAACGTTGTATATATGTATTAGAGCCTTTATAGCCTATAATTAGAACCTTAAACGTATACTGTCTATTATATGTAATAATAGTAAATGCTTATTATAAATCTAAGTATACCCGCTATTAGTAGTAGAAACTTATAGTGTTTATTATTATAATATAGATAGCGTTTACTATGTAAGAAATAATATCCTTCTATGTTTTTATTAAATAAGTGTCTTTAAATGAGTTAGTATTTAAACTATAGATATTAATAACTATTCTTCCCTTTTAATTTAGTTCCTTGCTAGCCTAAATAATAAAAACTGGAAAGGCAAAAGGAATATATTCTATTATTCGTCCTGCCTTATCTACTTATACTAGCTTATATATTGTATCCTTAACTACTTTCTAGTTAGCCAGTCTAACCTAATAAACCTTATATTTTTTTAGAAGCATTTTTTCCTAGCCCGGTTTTATTTAAATTCTTATCTACTCTTTTAAAGGTATAATTACAAAACCCTTATCCTTAAATAGATAAGTATACTTATTAACTAATGCTTATATGGCTTAATTCTTATGGTTGTTATTAGATTTATGTATGTTTACCCCCGTTGGATGTATAATTGTTTTTTTGTTCTTTATGTGTTTTAGTATAATTGTTTTTAAAAGTAGCTGCTTAAAAACCATTGCTAGGTCTACTACTTTATTAGTTTTAGAGCGTTTAATTATATATGCTTCTGCTATTAAATTAATTGATTTTATAAATCCTAAACGTTGTCTACGCAGCACTTAGACAGGTTAAGGAGCTAAATTTTTAACAATAATTTATCTTATTTAAGTGTCTGCTAAAGCTGTGTATATACCTAAATGCTGCGTTTAATGCGGTTTAAACAACACTCTTGTATCTAACGGCAGGTTATGGTATATAGCTAATAAAGCTGTTGAGTTAGGGGGAATTTCCGTGTCCCTTAAAGCAGTGACTTCTTAATTTATTTTCAGTCTATTGTGCCATACTGCTATAGGTATCTTAATGTTATTATAGCTTAATACTCTAGCTAGGCCTTTACTATTTAATATATTGATTTTTTTAGAGCCTAAGACATCTATGCTAATAAGTAAATTTACTCTTAGTAAAGTAACTAAAGTGACTTCTCTAGTGAAAGTTACTATAGCAGGTTTACTATAAGAATTTTTTCCTAGAAAGTTAAGATTAAGTAGAATGTATTAATTTAATAAATAGCTATCTAGTCTAATACCTTTAACTATAACTAGCTCTAATCTAGTTTAAATTTATGCATTTAGGTAACATTTCGCTACCTAGGTTTCGTTTACTAGCGTAACTAAACAGCCTATATTAGCGTATATATTATATTAGATATATAGATTTGCTGCATTTAATGAAATCTAGAATTAGAGGTAAGTCTAAGCCTTAAAAGCATATTCTAAACCTATATCCTTTTATAGTTAAATATGCAATTATACTACTAGTATTAGGTAAGGTTTAGTTTATAGTGGATTAGTAATATAACTTGCTGCTAACTTTAAAAAAGAGTTGTCCTTAGTTATATTAGCTATATATATATGTTAAATATTACTATGTAGCTTTAGGTTAAATAAGTAGAGTTTTAAAATTATATTATCTGCACTAGCTATATAAGTATTGTTCTAATTAAGCTCTTATTTAGCTAAGTTATTTTATTTAATATTCTCCTTATCCTCTGTTTTACATTCCACTCTGTATTATTCTTATAAGTGTCTGAATAAGGCATTGCAGGAACTAAAAACTTAATAGCAATATTGATAGGTATAAGTAGCCCTATATATATTAATACTAATAAAATAAATATCCTATTTATTAGACTTAGGAATAGGTGGCTTAAACCACTGTTCTTAGTCTATAGCCTAGTTATACTAATCTTCTTCTAGGTAAGGTTAATTTATATTAGCGTAGTAACTATTCTTTTTGTAGTAATAGTCTAATTATTTGTTTTCTTTTATGCCCTTATCCGCTTACTGCGCCTAGTATACCTATTGTTTATTTATTTAAGGTTAGGAATTACTGTAGGGATTACCTAAGAATAGTTAATTAAAGCCTTTCCTAAAATTAGTATATTTCTAAGGAGCATTTAGGGATAGTGCAGTTAAGCGATTTGCCCTATTAGCCACTACATTGTCTCCTAAATAACTATTATTAGGATTAGCCTATTTTAGTGTATTGTTATTAGAGTAGAGTGGGTATTAATTTTATCCCTATTAGTATTAACTATAGTTCTAATATCTATATCTAAATTAAAGCCTAGGTTAAGTATTATTATTATATACAGAATAACCTCCTTATCTAGAACCTTATTTTAAATAAGGGGATCTATAGTATAGTTAAAGTCTAACCCTTAGGGGAGGGGGAAATAGTCTAGAATAGTTAGGGGGAAATTTTTCCTTAGCTAGAGTAGTAATTATAAACTCTCTTTCTCTAACAGCTATAATAAAATTATTTAACGTTAAGTCCTGAGTTAGAGAAGGGATAACTACCTAAATAGCTAGGTTAAACGCTATATATACTGTCTATAACTAATTATATATATCTTAACTAGTTAATTAAGCGTCTTATACTAAATTATAGATAAAGGGTGTAATTTTATCTCCTTAAGCATACTTATATAGTGTATACCTAGCCATTTTAACTTAGGCTAGTATAGTTAATACTAGCTTATAGAACTATTTAACTAGTGCCTAGTAAATAGAGTCTATCCTAACCTCTAACAGCAACTTTTGCTTAGTATTTATAGTTAATTAACTATACTAATTAAGAGCCTATTCTCTAAGATATATTGTCTACACTAATTAGACAGCTTTTTTACTATAGATAGATACTAAATGCTTTAGTCTCTTTATAAAGGTAAATATATAAGTATAGGTTATAGACTTTATATTAGAAATTATTCCTAGTCCTAACTTATCCTTAAGATTAGGGTTAAAGTATCCTATATCTATAGGGCATAGTGTTTAAGATTAAGCTAGTTAAGGTAAGCCTAATTAAGCTAGACTGCTAAATTAATTACTTAATTCTAGATTTAGCAGCCTATCTTAGATAACTTCTAAGGTTTCTTTGTTTACTACTATAATAGTGCTTATATTATGTATTAACTAAATAAAGAAATTAGGCATTAGCGCAGTTTAAGTTAGGGCTAATCCTAATTCTCCCCCGCCTAATAGCGTACAATAAGGAGGTGGTAGAGGTCCCCTATTAGACAACATTTCGTCTATTTATATAGATTCTATTCCACTATTAGATTAGAATGTCTTAGAAGATCCTTATCTGTGGATAGGGTTACTTAACTAGAGTGTTTATAAATAAGGGGGTAGATAATAATAATAATTATAATACTAAACGTTAAACGCAGCTTTAAATGACCTTATTCCGTCTGCCTATTCAATAGGAAAGTCAAACGCTTAATTAGGTAAAGCGTTAAAGGGTTTAAATCCTATAGCAAAATATTCTATAACTAATAACTAATATAATAAAAGTAATAATAAATTCCAATAAGCTGTCCACACTAGTCTTTAAAATTATTAAGCTCTTTCAATAATAAATGCTGTTAGCTTTAAATCCATTAACTAAGCATTAAAATCATTAATAAAACAATAAGGAATCGCAAGAAGACTAAGAAAACAGTGGAATTAAGGAACCTAAGGCTAAAAAAGGGAAAACATGATAAAAATAGGTTTGGTTTTGTTCTTAGTAGCCTTTTATGCCTAGTGACATGCAATTGCTACCATCTGTCAAGTGTGTGTGTAAGAGCTTGTATTCTCTAAGCTGGTGTTGTGGGCCACTCAACCCACATAACCCTGTGGGTCATGTGACAAGCGACATGCGACAGCCCTGGACCGCAGTGGAGTTTGACTGAGGGCTGGCCCCTCCACTTTACCAAGTACCTACTAAGGCTTGTGGTTCCAAGAAGATGTACCCCGCCGGAGCAGCATTGCCTGGGAGGTACCTGCACGGATGACCCGGGTTCAATCCACCTCCACCCTGGTAAACCATTGGCCGATCTGGAGCTAAGCTGATCCGGACCTCACTGTCACGTGATGGTGGCATAAATCCACCATCGCGTGGATACGATAGTAATAGTTAGATTAATTAACCTATATCACACTAAGGACTGCATAGTCACAATTAGTAGTAATTGCATTTTACGATTATACTAACCAGCACTAGAACCAAAACTAGAATTTTATTATTATCCCTTAATTTTATTTATTTTCACCCTCTTTATTTATTATCTATTCTATTCTCTACCTAGTCTAGTAATAAATATCTTAGGACACGCTAACAAAACAGCAAATTTTAGACACTTAAAGATTATATTACTTTATTTAGTTTAATAACGTTAGATGCATAACATATTAGCAACAACGATTAATTAAGTACCTTACTATCCGATTTTACCTATATTTAAGCAATAACCCCTATAATTTTCTAGTTAAGTAAACTAAGAGTTATAAATAATTTAAACAATTCCTATATAAGTAGGAGATATTTACTATAAAATTTACACTATTACCTTTAGAAACCACTACACTAAAACTAAAACCTCCTTAAACACAATCTTATATTAAGCCCTCTAGACAGTTTTATTAATTATAGAAACTATGTTTTAGGCCTCTTAATTTTAGCAATTTCCCTACCCTAACAACTTTTCCTACTAAATAACTATCTAAGCCAGTATCTATAGATTTATTAGGTAGCTAGCTTAAAGAGCAATTATAGCAGTTACAATTAGTCCTAGATATAACCCCTTACATATAATTACCATAAGTAGCTAAGTCTAGTTATAAGGAGTGCCTAACCCTAGAATTAGGAAGAAATAAGGCACTACTAGCAGAAGGTAGCAAGCTAGTTACGCCGCTTAATCCACCCTAATAAATCTCACTATCTATACCAATACTACAACGTAACGTACTTCCAGCCTATTATTAAGGGATTTCATAGCCTTTCTTTAGTAACATTTAGCAACAGTTATTATTAACTTCTTCCCTATCTTCTACATCTAAATATTCCTTAGAAAAAGCTACATCAGGGGATTCTCATCTTATTATAGACTTACATTAGCTATAATAGCCACTTAGTAATGCCTTAGTTAACAATCTTTCTAATAACCCTAAAGAGTTAATAAAATTTATAGCTTAAATAATACAAGCTTAGACACAAACAAACAAAACTCTTATTAATTTGCTAGTAACGCATCAAACGACAATGTCTCCATCACCATCCCCACAGCCTACGCAGCAGACCACTATAGTACAGACTCAATTACAAGCCGCTAATATTAGTTTCTTTAACCTAGGCATTAAAGACAACAAAGAATAGGGTATTATAGCTAATTCCAAATCCACTATAACAATCTACAAATATATACTAGCATTCACGCAGTAACTAGAGAATATAGCAGCCAGCTAATCGGAATAGGCAGTTAAAGAAGTCTAGATTTCTTACCTTTAAGGATAAGCTTTAAATTAGCATAGCTAATTGCTTACTATATCTAAGTAGGAAATGCTTAGAGAAGCTAGCCTTAAGACTATCTACAAACATTTAGTAGAATAATTCTAAGAACTATAAAGTATAGCACTTAAACGAATTAAATTAGCTAAATACACTTTACAGAAACATTATAATAGTAAAGATTTAATAACGTTTATATATAATTTATTATAAGATACTAGGGCATATTACTAGGATAAGACTACTTAATTGCATACTATCCATTAAGCTTTAAACCCTTATATTTAAACCATTATTCCATTGCTAGGCACTAATATAATAATTAATGCCTTTCTTATATAAATATAAGAGAGGGAATTAATAATTACTACTCTAGCTAGGGAAAAGGCTTAGTAGGTAGCTAATTAATATTTTCGCAATATAACTTAAAGTATTATAACTTAGGGGCAGTATATCCTAAAGCAGCAGTAGTAATAAGGTTAGTATAATATAGGCAGAAATAATATATTTAATAGACAGGCTTTTAATAACAACACCTATAATAGTAATAGACTTTACAGCATAGGACTACATCTATACACTAATCTATATAGCAATCGTCCTAGTAGTTAATCCACCTAATAGAATAGTATATAAAGTAGTTCCTTACAGCCCCCTCTTTATTTATACTTATAGTTTAATTAATAAAAGCTAATAATAAATAAAATAGTGCTATTTAGGAATATTAATTATTAGAATAAACCATTATCTACAGCAGTTTAGCTAACTTAAGCAGCATATATTGCAGATAGATAAGAGAAGGCCCTAACAGATATATATCCTAGGGACGTTTAGCCTATAGATATACCTAATAAGGTACACAACGCGCCAGTGAATATAGATAGTTAAATTCTATATCTAGATATAGAATAGCAACATAACTATTAGGAGAATTAGGGGGCAATCCCATAGGATAATAACTAGAGTAAATAAGTTTAATTCATTAGGATTAACTAATTAGTAAGGATATGTTGTTTTTGCTTTAAGCAATTTGCTTTAAACAATACACTTTTTAGACATCTTAAATAAGATTATAGTATGCTTAGGCAGTTGTTAACAGTAGCTTATAATTAGATTTTAAACTCTTATTCTTCCTATTTCCCTTAAACCTCTAGTAACTATACTATATTACACACAACATCTAGCACTAACCACGCTTTTACAACGTTAGACTTAACGCTAGGGGTGGCGTTAGCAGACAATCATCTACCTATACTGATTTTTTAGTCTACAGTAAATCCTCAATAGGATGCTAGATTAGGATATACGTTCTACGCATAGACTTATCTCTAATTATAGATTTATCCTAATTTATCTAAGCTAAACACACAGCAGGATATATATTGTAACATAGGCTATTTAGTCACATTAGCTAATAGAATATAGATATTATAAATATATCTAGATATTAAAATATAAACCAGGGCCACTCTAATATAGGTTAAGGGTATTAGATTAGATAAGTTTTATACTAATTAATATATCTTATTACTAATACACTTTATAGGATAAACGCTAAATAGTGGAGCGGCTATCGCTTCGTTTATATAGGAGGTATTATTAGTAGACTTATTAGCAGCTAAAATGCTTATTAGAATAGATTACATTATCCTAAAGAAGATCAACATTATAGTTACTAAAGGCAAGGCAATTATAGGCGCTTATAGTAATGTTACTATTCTAATAGTAGCATAGTATACTAAATAGAAAGTTAATGCACTAGTAAAATCATAGAATCTTATTATAGTTTAACCTAGAGAGACAGCATTAGTACTAATTATATATTATTTATTTAAGCATAAATATATTATCTTTAAACTAATAAAATTGCCATCGCTAGGAATTTATGCTACAGTTATAAATAAAGCGACCTAAAGAGTTATTATACAGAACATAGGACAATAATCTATAGTTATTTAGCAAAACCAGACATTAGGACGATTTAAATCCTTAGATTCTATAGCTATAGCTTACGTTGTAGATATAGAATAACAGCTAATTGCATCTAAATTAGCGCTAGTTATAGAAAACTATAATAAGAAGTATTTATTAATTCTAGAATATATATTTTGTAATACTAGCATAAAGGTAGATAATAAGACAAAGGTAAACTTTTATAATTTATAGAACCCTATAAAAACTTATTAAATAAAGAAGCTATTATATAACTATTAATAATTATTTATTAATAAGGGCTTTATATATATCCCTAAGGAAGAGCAAATACATATCTAAATAAAACCTAAATAGTAGAATATAATTCTAAAGAAGTATTAGGTTTATCCTATTAGCCTAAATAACTAAAAGATTATTAAGAACATAATAGCAAAATTAACAATAGGTACAAAGGCATATTATATAGTAGGATAATGTCCTTTTTCCTTCCCTATTTTTATAGTATAAAACAGTAAAGGTAATAAATAAAAAGGCTATATAGTGGTAGATATATAGGGATTAAATGTAATAACATTATTAGATACATATCCTATATAGTAATAGGATAAAGTCATTAGTAAAATCACTAGTGCAACACATATAATAGTAATAAATACAATGTTATTTTATTACCAGTAGTTAGTCCACCCAGATTTAAGATAGGTATTAACAGTTATTACACACAATAGCTAGTATACTTTTAATGTCCTAATTATAGGATATAAAGGTTCTAATATATATATCTAATAGCAAATAGACAATTTGTTGCGCGGCACAGTAGCAGTGGCATATTGTAATAATATTATCATTACTTCTAATGGTTTTTATTAATATATAAAAGACTTATAAAGAGTTTATAGCCTTCTATTAGAAGCTAATATCTTAATTAGCCTATTTAAAACGTTTATAGTATACCTAAAGGTAAAGGTTTTAGGGAAAATAATTAATTTATTAGGTATATTAACACTAGCTAAAAAACTAGCGGCAATTCATTGCTTAGAGTTTTTAAAAACTTTGCAAGCATTAGAACACTTATTAGGTTTTACTAAAGCATTATAATAGTTTATTCCTAGATATGCAGCAATTATTAAGCTATTATAGGATTATAAAACAAATTTATTATATATTTACTAGGTTATTAAAAAGAATAGTAGAGTTAAGACTAAGGTTAATAAACAATCAAAACCCGCCTAACATAATTAGGCATAAGCAATAGGAGTTCTATTGCTAACAATAAAAGAGATTAATACTTTTAATGCCCTAAAGGCTACTTTAATAAAATATATTATATTAATATTATTTTCACTAGAGAGACAGTTATTTATAGATTTTAATACCTCTAAAAAGGGTATTAATATAATAGTCTATTACATTAAAGAGGAAATAGTAGAAAAACTAGGTTTATAAACGGATATAGTTAAATATCCACTAAGAATAATAATATAGCTAATTACGTTTTTATTAAGAACGTTATTATTAGTAGAAAAACAATACTAGTTAATAGAGCTAGAAATATACAGTTATATATAGATGCTTTATAAATCCTAATAATAAATTAAAGCAACACAAAAACCTCTTATAATTTGTTTCACTAACCACTATTCTATTATTAATATTGCTTATTAATTAGATATAGCTAACACTACTAGCTAATATATAGTTAATAAAAAGTTAGTGTAAGCAATAGAATATATAAGCTAGTTTAACATTTAGCCTATATATAAGCTAAGTAAAAAACATTTAGTACTAAATATACTAAGTTAATTAAAAACTACCAAAAGTATACACTAGGCGGATACTCTAGGTTAATTAGAAGATATGCCTAATAATAGGCTAGAATTATAGCTTACATTAAACATAGCAATATAGTTACAACACAATCTAGTATTAGCACCAATCCCTAAGAATACAGTACTATTTATAGAATAGCTAACTACATTATTACTAAGTATTTCTCTAGAATTTAAATAACTTATTTAAGCTAGATATAACATAGACACAACCTAGAAATATATTAAAACAGTTTTAGAGGGCAACTTAAAATTATCCCTAAAAAATAAAGTAACATTACTATTTTATTAGGAAGATAACCTCTTATAGAAGAGCACGCCAGGGTTTTAGCCAAGATTATATATACTAAAAGCAGCAATTAAGGATTTATTTAACACTATACACAATAAGAATTATATAGGTTACCTAAAGCTTAGCAAAGTGGTTCAATAATTCTATATCTAATATAGTTTACGCAAATTACAAGACTATCTATAATCTTACCTATTATGTTAAATATATAAGCCTTGTCGTTACCCTTATCATAGCAATTTATAACCACTTTTGCCTCCTCCTACACTATATTATACTATCTTAATTAATTTCTTATTAACACTGCCTAAATCACTAAAAAGCAACGACGCAATGCTTATAATTATAAATAAGTTTAGCAAGCAGGTTATGTTAAAACTATATGTAAATACAGTTACTATAGTACAATGCACTAAATTATTATATAATTATTTGCTTATAGCTAATTAGGGTCTACTAAAGGTTATAATTAGTAATAGAGATACTAGGTTCTTAGCGGCTATATAGAAATCATTCTAGAGCATAGCTAGAACAAAACTATTGCATTCTACAGTATACCACCTACAGACAGATAGTCAAATAAAGCGCACTATATAGACAATTAAGTTAGCAGTGTATATATATTTTACTAATTTAGATAATATTTAGCTTTAGCAACAAACCTTACTACAGTTATAGTTTAAATTCAATAATACAAAAACAGATACCATAAGAAGGTCACTAAATAAGATTATACTAGGGTTTTCACTAAATAATATTATATCCCTAGTTTTTCCTAAAAAACTAGAGATTTTACTAAAGCCATAGGAATAGTTATAAGCACACAATGCAATTGCTATAGTAGCAATATATATAAAACGTTTTTATAACAATAGACACACAATTAGATTTTTTAAAGTAGGCAATTTAGTGTTAATTAAATTAGACAAGAAAGCATACACTATACTACAGAACATTAGCTTAAAGTATAGTTTAAAATACATAGAACTATTTAAAGTTATCTAGCAGATTAGCTAATTAGCCTATAAACTAAAGCTACTAAATAGTTAGCATATACACCCTATAATTTTAGTTAAATATTTAGAAAAGTTTATAGCGGATATTTTTAATTAATAGATAGGGGTTACTACGCTAGTTTAAATAGCTTAACACAAAGTACACTATATATTAGTAGAATAAGTAGTAAACAATAAAACTATATATTTAGTATCATTTAAGAATCTAACAGCACTATATAATCAATAAATAGCAATACTAAGCATTATTAAATTAAATAATAGTAAACAGGCATTGCATAGTTAGAACTAATAAGGCTAGCTACTAGATAGCTATTAACATTATTTAGAATTTCACTTTTACCTCACTCTTAGTGTATACTCTCCTACCTATTTATTCTCTTCTTTCTATAAGTTTCTCTTCCTTCTTTTCTTTCCCTTTTATTTACTTTATTATTTACTTTTAATTTTATTTTTATTACAGTATAGTTCGCTATCTTCTAATCTCCAACGCTTATATTTCACTAGGATTCTTATCTAATACTTATATCTCTCTAGGGTTATCTATAATATACGCATTATAGCATTTAAAAATATAATAATTACAGTTAATAGTTAGATAAGCACAATTAAAGATATACTAAGGAAGAGGCTAAGTTAGTCTAAACTTATCTAACTGCTTATAAGACACATTAGGGTCTAATATTTACTAATTTTAAAAGATAGGATTATTTATAAAATTCTAACCAAAGATTTCCTAGAGGCTAATCTTATATTTACTCTATTAACACTCTAACCTAGCAATAGCTTGTTAATTTACAACATTAATTCTAGCGATTATATTAATACTTTAGCTAGGATACTTATTGCTTATACAATTTAGGGACATAATATATACTATAATATTAGGAAATATAGATTAGCATATTAAGTGCTTAGGGCAGATTTGCCCTTAGGAACCATTACCTAATATTCTAAATTTATAGAGGTATTAGTAACGTACTAGGACAAAGTAATATATCTCTAAAAACACAGAAAAAGTTAATTAATAGATATACTAGCTAATCTAAAGAATAATTAGAAACACTTATATTTTACTATAATAATAAGTATTTCTATACTAATATAAACAACACTAGAGAAACCTATCTTTATAGGGTTTATAGCAATTAATCACAACCCACATTAAACATCTAAGTCTACAACAATTAACTACAAGGCAGCGTCTACACCACTAGCGTTAGCAACAGCGGATAATGCAATTATTTAAGCCCTTATAGGCATAGAAGAAGCTATAAATTAATAGACCTTAATACTAGAGATATAATTAGCTAGTATTAAGAAGCTATTATTTAAGGGTATAATAATAATAAATAATTTAAACACATAAAACGCCTAGCAGCAATAATTAATAATTACAGTAATGCACATCTACACTATAGAGGTAAATTTATTATACCTAACAAAACACATCATAAAGGTATTAGTAGACCCAGTTAAGGCAGCTATATTATAGGGAGAAATCAATATATTAAATAATATATATTTCTAATTATAAGATAATAGAAAGACTAATAAGTAAATCCAGGCTAGTAGTAGTAGTAATATTACATTCTTTAGGTTTATAGATAGTTGCAATTAGCTTTAGGGATAATTAGTTTGTAATAGCAATATTAAGATTTTGTTATAATTAGCTTGTAATAAGGGCATCACATATTTTGCTAGCGGCAACTATTACATAATAGTGGCATAAATCCACCATCGCGTGGATACGATAGTGATAGTTAGATTAATCAACCTACATCACACCAAGGACTGCATAGTCACACTCACGACTCCAAGTCTGAATATTCCAAAAAGTCCAGAGTCTATTTTGACATCCGTTGCGACAGCGGCCGCTCATTTCCGGTCGCCATTACAGCGTTGCCCATCTTACGGCGTCACGGGACTGCGTCAATGATGCTTTCTTGAACCTAATTTCAATAATTTCATCAGCTTAATGGCATCGCCCCCATCACGCGTACCGGGCGAGCCTCGACATGACCTCTAGCCTGAGGTCTATGCGACGACGCCGGAAGCTAGAATGGAGTCCTTCGACCAGCAACCCGAAACTCCCAAGAAAGGTAGGGTCATCAAGTCTGCATACGATAGCGAGAGCTTCGAATCCGATGGCTCCATCCATGTCGACGGTCTCGTCGGGTCGGCCACCATCTCTCCGTCTGGTCGCGACATTGCGCTTGCTTCGTGAGTGTGATCTATATCTGCAGGGCTTGTAATCTTCAGGTACTGACAACCTGTGCCAAGTCCGGATGGATTGGCCATTATCGACCTGGACTCGCCCTACAATCCGCCTCGGCGACTGAAAAGTCATGGACTTCCCTGGCTGGTCTGTGACGTCCAGTGGTCTCCCTTTGCAGCTCGAGACTACTGGGTCGTGTCTACTGCGAACCACCGGGCCTTGGTATGGAATTTAAACTTGAGGGAGGACTCCAATTCCGGCGCCATTGAGCATTCACTTCAGGGTCACAGCCGCGCCATTACGGATATCAATTTCTCGGCTCATCATCCTGATACGCTCGCCACTTGCTCCGTCGATGGCTACGTGCACTGGTGGGACTTGCGACGGCCTAGACAGCCTGCCCTTACGTTTTGTGACTGGTTTGCGGGAGCGACCCAGGTCAAGTTTAATCGTCAGGATTCTCATATCATAGCCTCCGCTCATGATCGGTTCTTGCACGTCTGGGATGACCGGAACGCAGCCAAGCCTGTCAAGTCCATCAGTGCTCATACTTCGAAAATCTACGGCATTGACTGGAACCGCACCCGTAGGACCGGCATCGCCACCTGCTCACTTGACAAGACAATTCGGTTCTGGGACTATGGCAAGGACGAAGAGAAGCAGTTGGAACACATCGTCCGCACCGACTTTCCTGTCTGGAGAGCTCGCCACACGCCATTCGGATGGGGCTTCCTCGCTATGCCACAGCATGAGCCAGGAGATTTGTACCTTTACGATAGACTCTGGTCGAGTGAGGCACCAGTCGAGGTCTCACCCAAGCCTGTGACTGTGTTCTCTGGCCATGGAGACCACAAAGTCAAGGAATTCCTGTGGAGAACACGAGGCGGTATATCGGGTGACAACCTTGATCACCGAGAATTTCAACTGGTATCCTGGGGTACTGACAATGAACTAAGACTGCACTGCCTCGATGCGAAGATATACTCGGCTGTTGGCCACGTCAAGGACGGACCTGCGAGAAAAGGTCTGAATCTCACCAGGCAAGGTGCAGCGTACAAGACTTTTCGAACGGTGGACGATAGTCACAGTCGTGATCGTCACCGAAAAGCGGGTACCATGAGCGATCACAAAGCGAGTGTCGGATCAGCAAAACGCAAACAAAGCGCAATTTCCCTTGGCAGTCGCGCTGAAAGCCAGATATATCGTCATTTCCGATCTGCTTGGCGAGGTCCGTCCATGAAGGCCAAGGTTGACTCGGGAAAACACGTTGATCGAAGTCAGGCGCAACTTGGATGGATGAAGGGCATCACCATGACTAAAAGACGACTGTCGAGCGCTCATCTCAGGCGTCATGCTTCCAAAGATCACGGTCTTCTGGGGCACAACTACCCAGATGATGAGTGGAACGAGCCCGACACCATTCAAGAAGAACTGCTTCGAATTAGCACCCAAATCCCGAAAGTGAAGTGGGAGAATATTGACATGGATAATTTGACCATGAACGCATCACTCACCGGTCCATGGGGGCGCGACGGAGAATCAATCTTTGTCAAAGTCAAAATCGACATCCCATCCGACTATCCAAAGCTCAAGGCACCAAAGTTCATGATTGAGAAAACGTCGTTCATGCCCGAAGATACGCACAAGGAAGTCATGAAAGAAGTTCATATGCTTGCCGACCAATTTCTGCAGCGCAAGCAGAATTGTCTGGAAGTAATATTGACATACCTCCTTGGCGAAGTCGACTTGGAATCTAGCACTTCGTTCTTTAAAAATGTGCGAGATTTCGATGACGATCTGGACGGTCTTGCCGACGAGAGCTCTAGCGAAGACGACGACGACATGCCTACTTCCATGTCTCAGGAGCTTCCGCTTTCCGATGCAGACACCACTCTTGCCCCGTTGCCTCATCGAACCATTCCTCCTACGCCAAGAACTTGCGGTGCTTACTTCTCACCCGACGGTCGGCTGGTGTGCTTTTTTCCAGCCAAAGAAAAGAAGCCTCGGACGCTTTTTTCTACGTCCGCAGAGCTCTATAACAAGGAGCGCTTCAAGGGAGGGGAACCGGTCTTTGCGGGCTTCGGTCGTCTTACATACGACCTCCTGTGTAAACAAAAACACATCACGGATGAAGCATCTGCTACCGACGACGTCTCCGATGAATCTGGGAGTGACTTCTCGTCATCGTCATCTTCCAGTGGCTCCGGGTCAACATCAATTCACAAGATGAAATTCTGGTATAACTCAAGCAGACAACTTGAAAAGGCTTGGAGCGAAGACAGATCAGCGCGATCCAGTGGAGGCGGAACTGGCGCGGGTACTGGAACTGGCACGGGAACTAATAGTCGACGCCGATTTGGACGACCTCGAAACCTGATAGCTATCTACGATATGCGATCCGATTTGCCGTCAAAGATAGAATACGCCGAGGAATACGCCGTCTTTGGCGATGGCACCAAGGTTTGCGAGCACAACGCTCGAGTTGCTGAAAAATACGGAAATGGCGATCTGGTGGTTTTATGGCGATATCTAGCACTCATACTCAGCAAGGGGGTCCCTCTTGAAGTATTGAGTCGCGAACACAACCAAAATTCCATTCTGGTCATTGCGCGCGATGTGGTCACAAAGACCAAAAAAGCCAAGAGTCCTCATTCACGAGCAAAACAACCGTCGCCTGCTGGCAGACCTGGTCTCAAGGCTAGAGTGAAGTGGGGTCAACATCCATTGGCCAAGGAATTAATCCTGGAACTCTTTGACCACTTTGAGCGACTGGCTGATACTCAGATGTTGGGGATACTCTCGTGTGTGTTCAGCGAACCACAAGCGGATGATGACGTTGCCTATTCGGAATATGTTATGCCACAAGCTGCTGTACCATTACCTTTGAAGGCCCCTTCCTTTTCCTTGGAGTACTTTCCCACACATGCCTCAGCGCGGAAATGGAGTGCGCATAGTCGAAGCTACACCAATTCAGCAGTGACGACTCCTGCAACCCTTCATACTCCGATGCCTTATGCTGGCTCTTATGTGTCGGAGGAAGATCTTTGGAATGGCGACCCGGGAAACAACTCGTACTCGTGTGGCGAGACGCCCTCGTTGAAGGGCAAAAGCAAGTTGGCAGATTCTGAGCCTCCACCACCAGCAGTATCTAGGTCACCTAGTAATCGAGGAATCCTACGAGAAAGCGGCGGACTTGCATCAGCATTGACTGTAGCTCTTCCCAAGTCATTTATCGGCGGGCGCAGTGGTAGTGGTGGTGGCGGCGGCGGCGGCGGCAGCTCGACTTCACCTCCAAATCAGGGACGCAAACGGCCCAGTCCTGTAGAGTATATCATGAGCGTTCTAGCTCCGTCTGCGAAAAACTCAGAAGCTTCGACGAAAGGGGCCGCGAACGCATCAGGTGGATCTGGAGGTGGAAAGACATCGGCATCTGATGAAGGATCCAAGGGAGATGAGAAGCTTCCCCTTGTGCCGACGTCTGTCAACATAATCCAGACAGACCAATCCATCTTTGACGATGATGGTTGGCTGGACAAGCCATTACTGGACTCCAATAAAGCTGGACTATATGCTAGGTATCGCCATGCTTATGCAGAAATGCTACAGGCGTGGAACCAGCCTATTTTACGATTGGAAGTTTTGAAATTTAACACTTTTCCGGGAGTCTCGGCCACAGCCATGACTGGTGCTAAATTCCACGACTCGACAACGTTGCGAGACGACGCGAGTGCTACAGAAGAGCATCACAAGACCGGCTCGTCTCCCATTCCCATGGGGAAGAAGGATCAACTCCACAATCTCATTGCTTCAGGACGTGGTCTAGATGTTACTGGCATCTGCCGTATTCACGAGACGCAGCTTGAGCCCGCCCGCTACACATCCTCACACACAAATATTGGCGGAGCCACCGGAAGTTGCGATCGATGCCCTAAAATGCAAACTCGACTCGCATGCGTGTATTGCTTGGGACCAATTGAAGGATTGTTCTCGCCATGTCTGTCATGTGGATGCGCTCACCACATGAACTGTCTACTAGAATGGCTCGAAGGTGGCGAGACCCTCTGTCCCGCAGGTGATGAGTGCAATTGCGCCGAAGAAGTCGCCAACGCACAAGTTGAATCCTGGTCCGCATTACGAGGGGCCATGATGAAAAGAAGAAACAAGCCGAGCAACCTGCTCCTTCAGTCATCTGCAATAATAGACGAAGACGAATTTGAAGACGAAGACGAAGGCAACGACGAATTCATTAGAGGAAGAAGCGACTGGAGCCATTATCATTCCGACAACGCTCCCAATCTGGAGCCAAAAAAGCCATTGGCACCTCAGTCACCAGCAATATTGAGCTTTGGGCGTCTGAAGCAGGCGGGCCCTTGGTCACGGGCGGCTAGTCTACGCCGGGCCAGTAAGCGGGCTGAATAAAACTTGAACGGTCATTTAGGTTGACACTTTTTTTTTTTTCTCTTTTTTTTTCTGTTCTTTTTTCTTGCCTTTTCTTTTCTTTTGGAGCAACACATGTTACTACGAGGAGATGTACATGTGGCTCTATTTGGTCATTAAGCCTTGGCGTTTCAGGGCTGTAGAATGTGCAAGGATCGTGTGGGATGTTTTTCGTGTATATTGTATGGGACATTACATGGGCGCTGCATTGGAGGGAGTACTGTAACCGAGTGATGGCACGTCATTTAGTTAAACATGATGACATGTTGAGCTCACTCTGCTGGCAACGAGGTAGAAGCAGAATGCATTCACGTACACATGTACAAAGTAATATATATAAGGTTCTAGCGAAATTTTGTATTGTCAATGCTACGATAAAAGGTCTACATCCAGGTCTACGCCTTTCTTTCAACTCGTCTGAGCAAAGTCCTGAGCATTAAGATAGAGCTTGCTCATACAAATCCAGGATACCCAAAGCCGGCCCACGACTCCAAGAATACGGCATGATTTTTTTATTTTATTTTTTTTGAGGGGGGGTGGCTTGGAGGAAGTCTGGTGCAACAAAATGACAGTTCAGGTCGATTTATTCTCTTCTCTCTGTCTCTATTTTGCGGGATCGGTCGAGACTCTTGGTTGTTGTTTTCCCTTGCACGTCAGGAGGAGAAGGGCTCAGGGTTTTAATCCATACTTTTAGGTGCTAGTAGTAGGTAGTCAGGTACTTGAACAGGTCACGGCGATTGCTTGGCTTTGGTAAGACCATATGATGAGGAAATTTCTGTCATACAAGTACCGCAAGAACACAATGGATAAAGTTGGATGACAGGGCAAGACACAAAACAGAGGATTAATGCAAAAAAAAAAAAAAATACCACACGGATGCTTTGGAAAAATTGCAGATGATGTGTGGTCGACCATCAGGAACGCAATTGCCAACACGTGCATTGTGCAACGTACCTTCCTTTCCGAGGAAGTGAGTGGCCTGGCATTTTCCCCTGTCATCCATTGATGATTCATCGCCCGCCTTGCATCCAGTCATCCGATCCAACATCGCCTCGTCTAGTGTCTGATGGGTGATGGGCGTCAAAACTGTATGTTTGGCTCGATTCAAGTAGAAAGAACACATGCAATGTTGAAGCCCCCCGATTCCGCCGCCCCAGCTTGAATACTTGTCTTCTTACTTGGTCATCAACATGTCCTTGCAACAGCGGACAGCAAAAAAGCCGTGTGGTCATGGCTTTCGCTCTTTTTCCTGCCCACGACGTACACGTCGATGATCTGGCGCCCCGTCTTCCACTTCGTCGTCGGCATCGTCCCACCGCAAGGAGAATTTCAGGATACGTTCAACAATGATCCATCGCATGCGATTTGCACAAGTTTCGGTTTCTGTACTGCCTTGCTCGACGGCAGTAGACCAGGGACGGACTCGTTTCCAGGCAGAATGTTTTCCTCCCCGGTCGGATTCGTTGCTGTATTTGCCGTCTTTGAAGACGACTTTGGACACCATTCTTTGCCGTCCAAGATTGAGCTTTTGGCAATCCACCCTAGCGCATCGGCCCTCTCGCAGTATCATCTTGGTCTCGGCTTCGTTGAGATCCAGTGGAGCCATCTCTATCGTGTCGTCGTCAACCCAGTATCGAAATTGTCGTGCCATTTTCTGCAGCCGAGCCTCGTATGGTATGTGTTTCTCCTCACTCACCATCCAGGATCGATCTACTCCGCCAATTTTTATGACCCACAGGTCTCTCAGGTTCGGAAACCAGACTTTGTCAAACTCAATCCTGCCCTTCTGGCACCTGGGATGACACGCTGCCAGGAAGGATGAGTAATGGTACAGACCGTCTATGCGGCCATCGTCAGGGAAGCAGTCCCAGAAAGCAAGTCGTTGTACACGCAAGGCCAAATCTTCCAAGGGTATATTGGACCGATGATCCGAGATGTTGGCGTCACAAACCAATATGTCTCGAGAGAAATGAAAAAACGATCCACGTCCGACCGCTTCATAGCCCTGTCGACTTTTTGCACGGGCTTCTGCATTCAGCCGCGTAACCGACGGTAACGGGTAAGATTTTTCCTGTTGAAACAAGTCGTCCAAGATGACCACACGAGGTTCCACAGCACAAGACCATATCTTGTGCCGCAGCTCCAAAGGCAAGTCGGTAAATGTTGTCGCATGATGTTGTTGTTGTTGTTGTTGTTGTTGATTTCGACAAAGGACGTGCTGACTATTGGTTTTAAAGCCACCACAGATGTGTGCGGCTGCCATCTCATGCCTCATTGATATATCGTGAGACAGAAGAAGAAAATCAGTGAGTATCTGGGACAAACTGATTTCCCGAACAGGCTGTCTGAAATATAAATACCATGCTGCCGGGACCATGGCTGTCATCAATGGGAGCTGACTTGGGGGGGGGGGGAAGGGGGCGGTGTCGTCTTGCTTGGGCACACGACGGCCTCTCCATGGCTGCTGCTACTCATTCCCTAGCAAACCCAAAACTCCATCGTGCTTTGTTGGTGGACCTCGAAGCGCGATACGGTCTGTCTCCGCTACTTCGGTGCCTGGCAGTCCTTGAGGCGGGGGGAGAGCGAGGGAAACGGACGCGACAGCCACGCAAGGGGGAAAAGCCTCCCGGCGACTGCATAACGACCATGCGCAAGGTGAGGCAATTAGTTGAGTTTCATGAACCCATCGTCAGCAAACCACCGGCAGTCCAGAAGAATCATGTGCCACCGCCATTGCCAGTAGATTCCCTTCACCGATGGTCTGTTCTCGGCGGCTACCTGCATCATACTGGAGTTCATCATTCTCCGAAGCAACCCAATGGGTATACACAGGATGAACCTCAGCTCGTTACATGCCACCTCATGTGATGGTCCAGTCGTCCAGACACCTGCATGGCCCAAGACCCATACATAGGACGGGGTCGTCGGGAACCCACAAGGCAGGCATGGATGATGCTTTGTTGATTGTGCAAACTTCAAGGCATTGGTTGGCACTGGCACAATATGCCAGTCGTGCGTCGGTGGCCTTTGCATCTACGGAGCGTCTGGTCGTTCCATTTACAGTACCATATCCGCACGCGGCAATGCCAAGAAGGCAGGAGGCACGCTTAACCTAGCTCGCTGCATGCTAAGCGGGTGAGTGTCATGAATGTCACCGGGTTGTCACCGCCCGAATGGAACGCTGCAATGGTAAGGGGACAAGAAACAGACTTTCCCTACCCGCGGCAAGGACACTGGCGAATCGGGCTGCCACGTTACGGTGGGCTGCATTGTACGGAATAATGCCGTTTGCTTTGTCGCCAGCGTGAAAGCTCTTTAAGCCGTCTGCTACGTTCCGGTTGGTTGATCAATAACCATTACCATGCACTTTGTCTGGTTCATGACTTTGCTGTTGCCGAGCAAAGCCGCTAACACTCGGGCCAGGCCTCAAACACCCAGAAAAGCGTCTTGGCACCGTATTCTGCTCGTATTCCTTTGTCTTTGGTATGCGTTGCCTCTCCCTTTTCCACAAGGGCCATATGCGGTATTCTTACAAGAAATAGCAACAAAGCTTTTAATGTTGAACGCGGGCAAGGGAAACAAAACGAACAAGGACGATTTAAGGGCATCACTCGATGGAAGAGAACGAGGCATGACAGGCTTGTGTCAGTAGTAAAACTTTGTTGACAAAAGACGAAAAGATGAGAACTGGGCAACATACTGAAAGAGGAATCCGTGACCAGCATTCGGATATCATATGCAGGCGGAGTTGGGCATTCGCGTGGCTCAGTTTCTCCCACATGACGATACTCTTCTGTCCCCCTGAGCCCCTGAGTGGGGCAAAAGCAGGTCATTGTTAGCAGCGACGCAAATTAGATCCGACGATGGCATTGTCAGACGCAGCACACAGCTTGGCAGCTTACTGCAGAGAACAATCTGGATCTGACGTACCGTGGGCTACCAAAACTGGCAACCGAAGCTCGGGTAGTCCATCATATGAATATGACGCTTCTTTGGCTTTGTCAGAGCCCGTAAAGCTAGCGAGTGACACGGCTTGAGCACGGGGCATTCTTGCCACAAGATGATCTGATTTGTCGGGTCGACCGGTTGGTGAAGCGTTTCTAAGCCAGCCGAAGCAGCCAAAGCAGCAGGTTGGCTGGTTCCTGACGAGTGAAAGAAGGGCGTCTAAAAAGTTCTCCTGCGGCCGGTCTTCCGCGGTTCCAGCGGCTTTGAGCTGTTTGAATGGGCCCAGCGGTGCTTGTGTAACGCCTTCTCCGATGCTGGTCTTCTGGAGATGGTGCTGCACATGAGATCCATCCTCGCACCAATATGTGAGCGTTGAGGGCGGTCATTTGTGCAACATATCCTCCCGTTGAAAACCCCCAACACATCAGCTCGAGATATCCCGAGCGCTTCCGATCATATGGATGTCATTTTCAGCCCAGCCGGCGGAGGTCTTGGCCACTTCACCAGTGACCTGTGACTGCCCAACGCCAGAATTGTCGGTCAGCACAACAGGTCGGCGGGCTGCCAATGGCTTGACGAATGAGACGAATGCTGGGTCCCAGCGATTCATGGTGCCTCTGTAAAACTACATACATGAGCAAGAGGCTTGGACCGACGAGGAAAGTATCATCGGAAACGAGCCGACACGGGAGCGGCCTTTGCTGACCTAAAGTGCATGAAGAAGATCAACGGGAATCTGGGATGCTGACAAATGTGTCGGCGAGGCCGGCCAAGCCGACGACATGCGCATCGTGGACCGGCAACACGGATGTAACGATGCTCTGCGATCTTTTGCGTACACATTCATTGCGACGATATATATGGGGGAGAGTGCACAGGATGCAAGCCCAACGTTGGATTCGCTCTGAGCCAGAAGTTATTATGCCTGAGGTCTCCTCTCTCTCTCTCTCTCT